>BGZK01003825.1:0-19004 GCA_005406025.1 Eumeta japonica
ATATTGTGATATAATTATTTTATTTCAAGGTGATAATCATGTTTATGTATATCACCTTGTATATATATATATATAGTAAAATATCGAAATAAATCACTATGACAAAACTTAATGATAAAATTATACAATAATTACATTATAATTCCTCACAAACTAACGAAAAAAAAACATATGTTTAGATAATTTAAACTTGCTCACTGTACTTGCAGTTAGGCGTAAATGTTTGACGGAAAGTGCAGAAATCTAAAATGGGGCGTTTGACGCCTCGGCTGTATCTGTTTTATTAAAAATAAGTACGTTTAGTGTCAGAAATATAATTATTTTCAAGTCTTGAATAGTGTTACGAAAAAGTTATGTGGTTTTCGTAATAAAACAGTGAATATTATTATATTGTATGCTCACTGAAAGTGAGTGATGTAATTACAGCACAGGTTTTGCAACTTTCCAATTATGTTTCCGTTAGAATACTAAGTCTGTGATAATGTGACTATTTAATATGTAATTAGAATCTAATTGACAATCAAAAAAAAAAAATACATTAATATGATAAATATCAACTTTTCAGGCTATTTTACAAAATTTGTGATTAGGGAGCGCTTTGCGATTAAAACTCCAAGGGAGTTGTGCGGCCGAAGGAGGTACTATTTTTTGGGTGCGCGTTCCAGTGGTAGTTATCATTTTTGAGAAATTGACATTGATGCGCCTTATGTGACGGGTAGCGCGTGACGTTAGTTCTTCGTTCAGTGTGATATGGCATATGGTACTTACCATAGTTACTATTAAATAGTATATATTAAATACTAAATATAATCATAATAATAGTATATTTTTAACATTGAAAATGTTTTTCAATCGCATCTGTTAGGACTCCTATTTCGCTCTGGTGTTATTAGCTCTAAGTCCAGGTGAATTATTAAGCTGTTAAAAGGACTATTTGACGGTGAAAAAATAATTGAAAATAGTCGATAATTATTTGAGAAAATAGCAAAAAACCACTAAAAATGGGTGTTTTTAAGGGTTTCTAAAGGCATTTTTAAACTTATTTAGAAATATTTTTCTAATTTTTTAAAATTTCACATTGAAAATTGATTTAATATATAGTCTCTTTTTTATTTCTCGAAAATATTGAAAATTTTTAGAATTATGAATATTTTTCAAAATTGGCTGTTTCACGATTTACGACTTTTGTCAAATGTGAACGATAGGGCTGATATTGGTTTATAATGACTGAAAACGTAAATTTTTATGTACACGTATTAACAGATATTTTAGAGTAACTAAAACAAATTACTAATTTTTATTTTTAAAATTAGGAATCTTTCAGATTCTCATGGTGTAACCATTTAAGTGTTTTGTGTTAAACCGCAATGAGCATGCGGGTGTCTAGGGAGTAGATAGTCATCGTCGCCCGCAGACACCGGCAATCCCAGGCGTTGTAAGTTAACAATCCATTAAAAAGGAATACGCCGTTTTATTTAAGATACTTTTGTTGAAGTTCATTGCGAATACCAGTGATCATTAGAATAATTTCTAAGTTTTATCTTACGTGGCAGATAATTGCGCGTGAAGCGTACGGTGGTACAACAACAGCTATCAAGATGGTGCTGATGGTATTTCTGGCGAGCGGAACGATGACGGAAATCAGTGGCAGGAATGAGGTTGACTACTTCTTTACAGCACTCCCCATAGTGAATACGATAGAGCATGTACAGGGATGTTACATTTCTTTGCAAAGTAAACGGATAAAATTGGCCGAATACTATTATATATAGAGACACCAACGATTTGAAACGATCGATGTTGGATGCGTTCTAGACGAAGGAATCGAAATCAGGGCGTTCCAGTCCAGATGTGATAGCAATTAATTTATTTCCAATAGATTTGTAATCGTTTTTAACCTTAGAGTATTTTTTAAATACCTACGCGAATTTTGGTTATTACGGCTGCATTTCCCACATCTTTTCGAATCTTACCTAGGTTGAAACATCGTAATCTTTTCAACCTATTATAATAAAACAATAAGTTACTTGATATTTGAGAATTTGATTATGTAAGTATGAATTAATTGTACGCATTTACTATTCAAGCGTGCTACCAATATATTATATAAACTCGCGATCAAACTTCACATCTGTTCTTCCACTGTGAATCCCCATCTAATATTTAGATATTGAATTGAAAAAGTCAACAAATATCGAACACCTATAGTAAATGTGTATTGTGAGCTATAATCCGCTTGAGGTATTCATGAATTGTCTCTATGCATTTCGTGACTAAGTATCAGGAGAATCAACTCTGTCAACACAGACACCAACAGATTTGTTTTATCGAGTCTACAAGTCTATATTCATTCATCCATTCCATATTGCCAAACCACCGAATTTTGTATATTACTCTTACCTGACCTTATAAAAACCTTTTTATTTTTGGTAATGTAACTGGTGGCAATCTTACAGGATTAAAACATTCAGAAACGGATACTACGAGTGTATTTACTAAAATTTTGATCATTACTCTAAGCTATACATCTTGCCTCTGTCTTATCTCAGTCTAAACCCAATTTGACCGGTTTAAAAGCGGAACGTTCGCGTGTGTATTTGAAAATCATAAGGTCTTTTGGAGGTACCTTTTTTACCAGTTACTTTTAATTTTAGAATTGCAAATGTTTTCAAAAAAAAGGCTATAAATAACAGCTTCCCTGAAAACTGTAGTTATATAAGACCTTATTTTATTTAATCTGAATATTAAAATTTACTGAAAATAGGTAACATTTGCTGGTATGCGGATGATAGTACAATAGATCTATTATATATACTTCGGCCACACTAATATGTTTTGGGATCGTTTTAATGAGTACCGAAACCGACTTGTGCCGGAAACCTTAAAACAGGTTTCGAAATGGGGTAGACTTAATCTTGTCGAATTTAACCTCAGATAGCTAAAACTTTCTCTTTATCCCAAAAAATTTCCTTTTGTTCTTTTTACTCTCTTGGAAAGTACTCACCTTAATGTCGATATATTGAAAAGTGTGCAAATTTGCGATCATTTAGAGAAGAAAATAAAACTAGCTTCTAAAAAGCTCGAGATGCTCAAAAATGTACGACAATGTACGACGAGTGTTCAAGACGGAATATCGCCTTTTACATATTCTATAAGGCACAAATCCGACCACATCTGAAAGACTGTTGTCACGCCTGGCATGGATTACCTCATTATCAACTCTCGCCTAGACCGCAACTAACTTCGAGTACGTCGAATCTTCGGCGACATTGTAATATCGGGTCAATTCGATCCGTTGACGAAGATATGTATCATATTTGTGCATGCTTTATCGCATATACATACTATGTGGAGTGTTCTGAAGAACTATTGGACCTTATTGCTTCTACTTAATTCCATCACAGTTCCGTTCGCCGAAAATACCACCATCACCATTTTGATGGCTGGCGTTTTGTACAATCTAAGATAAAAATCTGGAATTATGATAACACCTGCGTGACTTCTCCGAGGTTCGTCTGGCTATGGGCGGCGGTGATCATCTATTTTGTGATGATTCGTATGCTTGTTTATCTCTTAAGATCCTATAAGAAGTATATAGTTTACGATCTTTCAAAATTACTTCACAGCTTCCATATATGTATGTATATGGCAGAAAGTTATATCTAAAAGGTATGGATATAGATTTCTAATCCTGGACATTGCAGGAGTGAAATTTAAGCATACCTATAACAAGTACTACTGTGTTGTAATTTTATAGCGAATATTACATGGAATAATTGCTCAGAGTATTCTACTCAATATACTCGTAAAATAGGAAAAGAGTTTAAAGCGTTTATCCAAGTACGTAATACGTGAGACGCCTTATAAGTTTCTGGAATTGCCCAATTAATTAAACAATTTAAAAAAATAATTACTGCATTTGAAAAAGAAACTCTTTGGCTGTAGAATACTGTTTGTTTCGTCCAACTGTCAATTTGGTTTTAACATTGTAGTGTCATTTTCCAAATTGCGTGTCTTCATCACTATGGATTTAATTCGTGAAAACTTTCGTAGCATGCTTTTCAAAGATTGTAAGTGTAATTTGATAGCTCAGCATAGCCTCGCTTGGCTACGAACTATTTTTGGCAATGAAGCACTATGCAATACGATTACTTATAACTGGTTTGCAAAATTCAGACGGGGTCGTGTCAATCTTAGTGACGAATTTCGTGATGGTCGCCCGTCCACCGCTGTGAAAAATAAAAACATCGATGCTGTGCGGCTTATTCATAATCATGAATTAAATACAATCAATCCTACACAAACTCTTGAGTATGAAAAAGCTGTCCTTGCGGTGGATCCCACACAATTGGACTGAAGTTCAAAAAATAAACCACATCACTTGGTGCACTGCCATACTTACCAGATTCAAGGAAGGAGCGTCAAATTTGGTGTGGGACATAGTAACAGGTGACGAAACATGGACTTATTGCTATGAGCCCAAAACAAAGCAATAATCGACCGTATGTGTATATCGAGATGAGCCGGAACCAATCAAAATGCCGCGCGAGCGAAGAATTTCTTACGGGTCATTACATCTTTTTTTAATAAAATGGACACGTGGTTACTGTCTCTTTGGAGAACTGTCGTACCGTGAATAGCGACTGGTACACGACCATTTGTTTACCGAAAGTTATTGACGAAATCCGTAAAAATAACCGTAAACAACAACAATGCCAGCTGTGTCAGCTGAACAGAAAAATAAATTTTGGTAGAAGAAAAACGTAGAACTTTGAGTATTCCTGCATACAGTCTCGACCTATACCTTGAGACTTTTAGATGTTCGCATAAATTAAGAACCAATTACGCGGTCAATAATTTTCATCACCAGAAGAGGCTGTTGAAGAGTATTAATAAAATGTTTCCGAGGTCACCAGGGAGCAGTGGTATAAATGTTTTCAAAATTGATTAATTCCTATAAAAAGTGCATTTATGGTAACGGAGAATATTTTGAGAAACAATCAATTCATTTTGGAACAATCATTTCGGAAAGTTTCATTGCGCCCTACGTATAACAGACCGCAATCATTTGATTTTAAAAGTCAGACGCAAATCGATATCGTAAAAGGTAGGCATAGAGCAAACACGAGCTCAACGTCACGATCAAAAGGGGCCGAAAGCAAAATAGACTCTATAAGATGACACATGACGCCTTTCGAGGAAACTCAAGTGTTGAAATAAAGCATCGATACGTTCAATTAACACATCATACATCCTCAACGGTGGCTATCAGGAAAATCCCATGGGCGTTTTTTTCCTTCGAGAGGCGTTTTCTTTTATTTCGTTCGCAACACGCGGCCGGTCACGGAGTCACGTTATCGTGTTGAACATCATTGAGAAATTAAGACAAAAACATATTAATTATGGGAGCAGCGGTTGTCGGAGTCACGAATCGAAACGGATGTGCCCAAGTAGCGTGATTGTCGAGTAACCTCATAGCTTTTAATAAGCCGATGCTCGTTGCCTTATTCTAAGTACAAATAAAAATAATCGCACGGCATGAAAATCGTAAGGTCGTATATGAGACTCACTGTGTACTCCCTTGAACGATGTTCGTGAATGCCATCACTTGCTTACATCAATAAGCGTCTATGTCAACGCAGCATAATGGTTGTGATGTAATAAAATACGGTAGCGTAAGTTGATTATGGTAGGAGGAACTTGAGAGTAACATCGATGTATATATAGTTTGAAGATGTGATTCTTGTGAAGAACATGTTGTGCCCTTACAAGATAGTTCTGTTTAGGAAATCGTGACGTGAGAAGATGGCGTGATTTAAAATATTTACTGTCAAAGGTTAAAAAATATATGTTGAGGTGGTTTGGGTATTGAGGATGGGATGAATAAAATTAAACTGATGAAATATTTATAGAGCGGATATTTGTGGTGAAAGAGTCCACAAGTAGCAGTCTATAAAGTGTTATCATCTTAAATTGGTGGAATATGAGATTTTTAACCGACCGCAACAAATAAGCGTTTACGACTCGATTATATAATGTCAGTGAAATGTGGAGGTGTGTGGTCTCTACCTACTCTTTTGAGAAATATGTGTGAACTTATTTCCATTGCATAGATTATGAAATTATCGAAAAAACATCATTAGATAAATTGGTGTACTCTGTAGCCATAAAATCTAATTGTGATTGCGTGCAATCATACATCTTGCATATTACGATAGTATCCAAAAAATGGAAAAATTGTCCCTAAAATTCGAAAATCTAAGCCAAAATAAATAGAATATTTAATGGTGATATTACAAGTCATCATCATTATATATATTGCACTAGTCTCGAATTGAGTGGACTTATTTTGCTTACGTCAACCACTTATATAAAATTTGTATCGAGGAAATGATAGCAATGTCCGAAAGAGAGACTAATGTAAAAAACGAAACCAACGTTATGTCGTTCTTGTATTGTGTTCCCAATCTAATACGTCAAGGATATTTAAGAGTAGAGCATGTTGCTTTCTAAAAAGCAGGCAGCGCACGGGTCTTGCAGGCGTCTTTTACCTCTCCAATTCTCCGGGGTTACGGGTGCGCATGGGCCACGGCCATATTATACTTTCTGGTGACTTACATACTCGTTTATCTATTTAAAATGCTGTTTAACAAATTCTCTTTAGTTCCATAAACTTTTTTAGGTCCCGTCTATCAAATAGTACCCGTATGTTGCTAAGTAAACTCCCTTAATCAGTATTGTCATTGACTACATGAGGCGCTAGTTATTCTTTTTTTCGTAACTTAATAAATGGAATCGGGTCTTGGACAAATGAGTAGATGTCATTTATTTAAAAAACTTCAACGTTTCGTTGGTTCACTTCCAACAACATCAGGAAATTCTGGAAAGTATAGTTACAAATAGCTGGATAATCATGACATGTACATAAAACAATTATAATAATTATACCAAAACAATTGCATAAATGAATAAAACATACAATAATTATATCCATCATAGAATAAAAATCTAAATAACTGCATTTTCATGCATTTAAGATATTGTTAACAAATAATTAACAATACAAAAAATTATATATTTACTTTTGAGGTTAACATCGTCGTTGAGAATTCTGGTCCATGATACCTGGTCAATGCATAATAAAACAAGATCAAATCCAATTACATACGATGGTCATTTGTTCTTTCTGTTACAATTTACTTATCTAAAGTGTTAATATAAATCTTTTTTCTATAAACTAGAAATAAAAGTTGGTGAGTGACAACCACAACAACAAATATCCAGTGCAATAACTAGTAAATAATATATACCTACCCGCATTATAATACTTTCTGGTAATAAAGATCAAATACCAATATGCATCAAAATGAAATTTAAATTTGATGAAACTGATCAAAACGTTCTTATATTAATATTTTTATTTCAAAAACAATTATTGACCATACTAACACAATTATTCTATCTAGTATCTCTAATTGAAGATTTTATAACATCTCTAGGTATATATCGTACTCAACCCTTGTGTGGCGGACCTAGATTTCACACAGTCTAGCGCTTTAATGTATTATATTTCACTAATATCCCTTTTCAAATGATTGTTTTCCAAATCCAGTACATACTTCCACCTTGTCAAACTGAAAATTATGTCCTTCATTGTCAAAATGATGTACCGCCAAGGCCGATTTGTTGTTCTTAATATAATTCTCAGTCTTGCAGTCAACTTGTGCTGTCTAATCCTCATATTAAGTTTTTGTTTGGTTCGGCCATACCAAAATTTGTCTAAGTTCCCGATATAATTTATTAGGTTATTTAACATCATGGATGAAATTACTAAAATTTTTTTCAGGACTATTTTACAATACTCACAACTAGTGGTTATATACGATTATAGTATGCATTGCGAAATCCCGTCTCACTTTTTTTTCTGGCTGTATATAATCCGCATAATAAATCTAACTTAACAAGCACGGCGATTAACGTACCTCGCGATTTTTGTTAGTTCCTACCAAATTTTTGGTCTACACACAAGTAAAACGGACAACAAATCCAAAGTGTTAATTTTGTTTCTATTATATCCATACGATTCTCAAACATAATATATTTGTTGATAAATTTCTTCCTACAATCGTTCCTTGATTAATCTGTCGTGTTATTTCGCATCAAATTTGTCCACAGGCGTGTGGTTGTTAACTATTTTGTGACGGTTGTTAACTATTCTGTGTTAATATAATTGTCTGGCTCTGCCGCTGCCGACCCGGGAGACAAAAGTTCGACGTCTTTCTGTGGTATTCAAATGAAAGCCCAAGTGGCCACAGTCCGGTTAGCTGCATACAGCTTCATAGTGCACGAAATTTTCAAGCGCATTCAAACTGTGCAGGCGTTGCGGCGGATTCTGCGGCAAAACGATTTCGCTGGGGAATTATTTAAGTGTGTATTTTCTTCTAGAGACCGTGCGACATCGTACAATTTGTCATAGAATAATATGGGAAAAATCGCGCGATAAAATCACACGGTTCGGAATATCCTTACAACATTTCTTTCATTATTTCTAGTACGTTTTTTTAATAAGCCTTTGATAATCACTCGTTTCGTTTAAGGCTTTTTTTTATTCAACGTGAGCCATAACCACTAAAAGTTTCAGCATTGTTTTAAAATTATTTTTCTGATAAAAATGTATACACTTTTTTTCTAGGTCCCTATTACGTTCCTTGTCATCATGGGAATTTTCCACGTAAGAGTTAATTCATATGCTTATTAATTTCTATACGAGATTTTTAAAAACAGTGGACCCTGCATATTTTTCTGCTGTTATATTTGTCAATGTGATTTTTGACTTCGCGAACTCAAAAATTGAAAAGACAGTTGAACCTGCAGACCATTGCCGATTCTTCTTGCTACTTTCGAACTCAAAACGTTAAAAAATTTAGAAGTGAAATTTCTTAAGCGATGATTTGATAATGGATAATTGGACGAGGATCGAAAGTGAAATTTCAAGGATGCGACACATTTAGGCACATTTTGTTACAAGAGGGAGAAGAAAAATATAATGTAGAGTGAAGGAGAAAAAGAGCTAGCTATACGTGCCAAAGGTAGTGCAGTCAGGGCGGGACCGTGAATTAAGGGGGCCCTGGGCTAATACTACTTAGGGGCCTACCTATTTTTTCGCATATCATCTATTTTTGATTGACTTGACTTAGCCGGGGGCCCCTTGAATCCAGGGCCCTGGGCTGAAGCCCAAAAAGCCATATGGTAGATCCGGCCCTGAGTGGAGCAAACGAGAGTGACGTTATACATAACGATACAGTCATTGAATGAAACAGCGTCATGCACGTGAGTGTTGTAAATATACTCATCTTAAGGTATATATGCACAGCTGAGGTAGCGGACGTTGCGCGATTAATATTATTCATTTTTGTTATGATAATTTACTTTTTTTTAGGTTTGTACCCTATTACTGTTTGATTATATTATTATTATTACTATACCTGTGAATAGCTATTATGTAATTATATTGAAATGGTTAAACCTAAGCTTATACTGCGTCAGAAATTATAAATAATAATTGATTTATGACACATGTTTGACCACAGGTAGTCCATTATAACTCTACTAAAATTTTATTTAAGAAATTTTATTTAGGTAATTTTATTTTTATCACGTGTACAGTGCTGCATGCGTATTTTTTTAAATAGTATTTTTTTGTAATGATCGATTTTCGTACTTTTTCGAGCTTATCAATCTCAATAATATATTTGTAGTTTTGAAGTTCAGAAATGTAGGTTTATTTAACAAAACTCATTTTTTAAATATTTCAACTACGATATCTTTCGCAAGTGTCGTTCGATTTTGATCAACTTTGTGCTATTCGACGCACAGTTTTTATGCTGAATATCTCTCGAATTGATTGACCGAATTCGATGTGGTTTATTATGATACATCGATTGTTTTGATTGATGTTATTTTTAAATAGAAAAATTAATATGATTTTGAAATATATTGCAGAAAAAAATATATTGCAGAAAAACATTGTTGATTTTTTTTAATTTCTAAATCTATCATCACGAATCTTTAATAATACTCAGAAATTCTAAGTTTGTTAATACCTTGTAAATGCCATAAACGGCGTTTTGATCGGTCAGCTTGTTCAAATGTTATGAGAGATTTACATACACACATCAAGCACGCTCGTGCGCACGTCCACAGAGCATGCGGACGCTGGCATAAGAATAGCCATGATGAACTGACGAAAACTCGATTTTCAAAAATCTTGGAGAATACAATAACTGCAATTTTAAAAAAAAAAATCAAGTTTCATAGCGAGAAGTAAAAAAAATTAATATGCAGTGGAAGTTATGCCTCCTTCGATTGATTAATAAATTAAGAGTTAAATTGTACTCTGAAAATACAAACAACAATAAGCCAATGCAAAATTATTAAAAATTGCTTAAAGTTTTAGTTTCGTAATGAGCTTATTTTGATGTCACCATGTGCCTTTATGTTTAATGCGTTTTTTTAACTTAACTGAAATTAAATCATGTCCCTAAGAAAACTTCTTGCCGTCGGTCCCGTTCGTCGATTGGTGATAATCGCCCGCAATTATTGTTGAATTACAATTGCGAAAATTTACGTCCTAACAATGTAGTGGAAAAAATCTGATAATGTGTGTAGGTAATCTAGTATTAAAAATATATTCAATATCGTTTAAAATCAATAAAATATTTAACACAACTTCTGTTTAAATAATACAGTTTGTTTAAATTTGAACACACAGAAAAGTTCTACTAAAAATAATGAATTAATTACTTAGTGAACTTATTGTCAGCGGCAATGTAGGCGCAAGATCTAAATTTGATGTTGGCAAGTTCAATTTTGCGAGGCCCTCTGATACCGCAGAAGGACAAATTACAAACAGAAAAAAAAATTATAATTTTTATTCATAAAAAGTAAATATCTATATTATGTATTAAAAAAGTTAGTAGTAAGGAGCATATTTAATGAAATAGCTTTTAATCTTACTGAACCCTTTAATGTCTTTATCATAATCCAGCTTAATGTTATATCTGCTTCAATAGGTAAGACGGCCGAAGCTGAAAGTCTTTGTTGGCCTCTTGTATTTCTTAAACGAAATACACACTGGCGTTGTTGACAAAATTCGCATGACAGTTCAGGTGTTTCACATCTTTAATGAAGTCTGGTAAATTTGGAATCATTATTTGTAATTCTTCGTATAATTCGTAAAGTTGGAAGTCACTGTTCTTGCGTACTCACTGGACTGAGACTAAATGTTTACAGTTTGGTAAAATAAGGTTTTTAATATCATAAAGGAAACTAAAACTTTGAATAAGTTGATTAAAAGATGTGAATTTTAATCCATATTTATACTAAAAAAGTAATGACCGTGTTAAAAAATCTAGCGATTAAAAAATATCGTACCGACTTTCGGAATACTTGGTAGGTCCATCGCCGCTTTCATAAACGAACATGCTTTTCCTTCTGACTACCCTTTTATTTTTAAAGTTTTTTGGTAGATTATAGAGATTATATATTATCAATTCAAAGAGTCAAAAGAATCTTTCACATAAAAATTATGAACCTATTAGAAAAAATACAAATTAAAAAAACATAAGAAAGACAGTATTAACCATGTGACCGTCCAAAATCAAAATTAAAGGAACTTTTTAGTTTAATTTTTATAATTTTTTTTTATGCTTTTATTTTTCTATATATTATATTTCTTAATTTAAGTGAATAATAATACTCCCTATCACATTCAAGTATACAAAATACAAAATAATGTACTTAAAAAATAAACAAATGACCTCTGCCGTTAAATACCACTTCGAAAACTCAACGTAATAAATTAACTATCGTCAAAAAACATATGACATCACTAAAACGTCCAAATTTAGGTCAAGGCCATTCTGATGATATCGAATTCAAACTGTAAAAACCTATGTTATCATATAGCTAAGTTGGATACAAAATTTTCCTTGTTCTCTTCATTATTAGATAAGACAGCTGGCGCGCGTGCGATAACAACAGTGTCATTTTTGTCCAAACTGATTTAAACATAGATTTGGCATCATCGCAATGAGTTCTACATTTACGCAAATTACTTTCTAATCGTTTCAGTTTGACTACAACCAAAATCTGTAGCGACTTGGTAAGTACTAAATTCGAAATTTTCCTTAAATAATCTCAAAACATTATCTTGTACTTCAACAATAATAAAATTTACGTCACGATCTACAGAAGTCGGAGGTCTAAATTAGTATCAATAAACGGTTGTAGTTAAATCGGACGCAAAGAAGGTTCTAATCAATGTCCTAGTTGTTAGAAGAAAACTCAATCGCCTGTATTACCACAGCAGTGGTCCCCTCCAAAGGAGCCCTTTAATAGTGCAACTTATTTATTTTATCAATTTCTTCGTTAGAGTGCATTAGATTAGTGAACGTATCACGAAACTCTGGCCAGCTGCCGTAAGCACCACTCAACTTCTGTAGTTGAATTGTAAGTAATTTAACAAACTTATAACTAGTACTTACGCGGGAGGAAGCAGAGTTGGCTGCTCCGCTTTTTTACTATAATATGTCAACATACCCTGCGCTTTGGTCAGTGCCTTATAATAAATTGACTCGAAATCATTCCGTTTAGATAATTGGGCATCCACGTCATCCTTACATTCCACTTGTAATTGTATTTCATCATATTGATCACACACTGTTTCTATTTTTCGCAAACGCTATAGCAACTCACAAACCTGTGACGCAGTTATTAAAGACTCCTCTAATATATTTAAATGGTTGCAAAATGTTGTTAACTTATAACTAGCCCGTTTTTGGATTAACTCCCTCTCGTCAGGCATTGGGGGAAACAAGGCGATCTGAAACGATATACAATGACAAATTTAATTTGATAAGGAAAACGACTTGTAGTTTTTATAATTAATCAAGGATATGTATTTCTAATTTTTAAACTATTACACATTGACAAATGTACTTATGAGTTACAGATCTATTATTTAATTTGCTAAAAGAAGGTACTTACAGTTGCAATAATATCAAATGTATTTATACCTAATTCTCGAAATATTACACATTGATATTACTTTGAATAACAAATCCAATCTAACTACGTACCTTATGTCTTACAACCATTTGCAGAAACCTTAGAATGAAATCTTATTAACAATAGTTGTCCTTTTATATAATTTATTGTATTTAAAGCTAAACACAAAACAAATTATAAGAATGAATAAATATTTAACTGCTTTTAAGTAGGTTTACAATATTTGTCATTTTAATTTAATTACGTGTTAAATTTTTAATGTAATTTATGGTTTGAATACAGGAATTATTCAATTAATGTAATCATGATTACTTTAGATAGTTGCAAGTACAAATTGATAATTATGCTGTGATAATGATTTCAAACCTTGACTACGTAATACGGTAAAATTATAAAATAACAAATTCACTAACCTTAATAATCAATCACTATTCAAGTTAAATACTACCTGACTTTTAATGAGTTTTGGAATATAATAAGAAACAAAGCCACTTAACACCGCGTATTGATTCTGCTATCCTCTCTTCTTCAATATTTTTAATGATGATGGCGTAGTGTCGAAACAAGAAAAATCGAAATGCATAGAGCTGCAATACTGATATACGTTACCACCACACAACATTCAACACATCCACTCTACTAAGGGAGGTATGTCAGAAAGCCTCCCTCGAACCTCAAGACGATCTGTCACCCATTTCCCTTAACGAGGTCCAAAAACTCGTTGAGAATTTGGAAACCAAAAAGACATCGGGCCTTGGTAATGTTAGTAATAAAATTACGATATCAAATGCTTTCCTCTACCTTTGTTGTCACTTCTGGTCGAAATCTTCAATGCGTTTAGACAAACTTTATGAGAAAATTTTGAAAGCACATCTAAGTGAACATCTTTTCGGCAAAGGCCTTATCATAGATGAATAGTTCGGTTTTCGTCCAAATCACTCTTGTCCCCAGCAAGACCTCCGTCTTGTCGAATATGTCACGGAGGGTTTTAAAACCAAGAAAAAAACTGTAGCTGTCTTTTTCGATATAGCCAAGGCCTTTGAAAGGGTATGACATGAAAGCGTTATTCATAAACTTTATCCTCTGGAAGTCCCAGATCGTCTCATACACATAATATATGACTACAATCTCAACAGACATTTCTTGATCAAATATGAAAACACACATTCATCCAGAACGCTCATCAGAGCGGGAGTCTAACTCGCGTTATTCGCTGATGGCACTGCAATGTAAATGTGTGGTAAAACAAAAAAAATATATATATCCTTACCTCCAGAGAGCCATTGTAGAGCTAGATTGTGGTTAAAATCCTGGAGGATAGAGGTGAATTTTGATGAGTCAGCAGTCATTCCTTTTAAACGCAACAAGGGTATGAGCGTACGTAGAGTCGCTCAAGGCACCCCCTCCTTTCGCATTTATAATGCGCCCGTCCCGTGGTAATTCGCCACTTATCTAGGTATCTTAATAGGAAACTTCACTTCCGGGATTCATTGTCAGAAAAATGGCAATCAATCAAGCGCACCTCATTATATGCTGGGTAGAAAAAGCAAAGTTTCTATACGCAATAAACGTTTTTTTTATACACAATGCATAAAAGTAACAACACACGCGTTTCTTGTTTCCGCTCACATCGCCCCGACTACACCATATAAGCTTTAAATCCTGCAGAATAAATTCTGCAGATCAGCCATAGACGCCCACTGGTATGTTAGAAATTGAGTTCTTCACAGGGACTTAGAACTTCCAACAATTTTCAAATATATGAAGGACATGTCCGAGCGTTTCTTCTTTATCGCGGAGTCCCATCCTAACCCGCTTTTTCCTGCAGCGGCCATTTACGAGGCGCCGCCATCTTAGCGTTTCATCCATAGACCACGGTGTGTTCTCACAGATCCGCTCGACAACCTTACAATTGAGGTCGAAAATAATAAATAGATTTAGGTCAATGTAGCCATTAAGACCAAGTCAAACAGGTCCTAGTCCTCGCGTTACAAATCGCTAACGCTACTGAATGCATAATGGGGCCCAACCCGTGTTGTTGTTCCAGTGACTTCACGTGCCGAGGGGTTTCTTTTAAGGGGAAACTCCCAATAAGCAAGTCACGCGCCATCAGCACCCCTGAGTACGCTTTTTCCAAGCGTGATCGGACACCGAATTCGAACTAGTCTTCAAGGGGAGTTTTTTAGTGGGTTTCAGCCTAATACTACACGCACGCACGGGCGCGCGCGCGTCCGTTACGCATTTGTTACCTCCTCCTCATCGCAAAAGGGGGAAAAAATATGTTGGAGACAAAATATTTCTTATTCTCTTAATTATATGATTAGATCGATCACTAATATAACGAGATAATTATCGTGTCCACTAAGGTAAATTCATTACATTAACACTATGGGTTTTTTGGGTCGAATGTTCATTTCTTTTACTGTTAATGTATAGATTCACAGTAAAATACGTTAGAAATTTGATCTCGTTAGTAAACTATTTGTATATTATTTGTAATATTATGTGAATTTTTCTGACTTGGTGTACTAAAATGAGTGTAAAATACAACCTGGGTACAGGCTTAACCTGAGTAAATATCGACCAAATGCTATACAACGGCATTATATTGCACTACCTAGTGTTTATAATAAGTTAAATATAAAATATTTACTTGGGACAATAACAACTGCGTTAGCGATCTAATAGCTAAATGTTTTTCATGGCTTGAAGAACGCTGCATGATCTTCTATGAGATTCTCGACCCAGGAGGCCGCAAACGGTCACTCACGTCGCCCATGCCTAATGCCATTCGTGCTCAACGAGAGTGTATCAGTGTGCAAGAGCATTACCTTCGAACCAAAAGTATCGATTACTGATTACGACGACGAATTGATCGACGGCCAAATTAAACCACTCGCTCCGTGCTTAGGGAGCAAGTTTAAACTGTTGACAAATCCACTCAGACACTTTCAACCCCTAAGGACTCGTCAGTACGTTGACAGTCTCTTAGCAAGAAATGGGATATTTGGTGGACGAGGAAGTGGGCTGTCAGAACTCTCAATCACCAGATGAAATATTTACATTTATGTACAGGATCTGTGTAAAAATAGAATGTTTAGTATAGAGGAACCAGACTGTTCAGTTACTATATCAGAACAATAGCTTTATGGTTCTTGTAATACATAGAATCAGACTCTTAGGTAGATCATTGAATGTGTTTTTCCTCCGATGGCTCTACAATTGGTAGTAATTTCAACACCTTCACCTTTACCTGACGGCTCGTTTATTATATAGTACTTACGTTGTAAAATGTGTATCCGTAGGTATTTTTATATAACACTGTGCACCAAGAAATTATACTTCATTGAACACTTGTTCACGTTCATTTAAAAACCTCCATCTGGACATTGATTATTCGATGTCAATTTTTATTTTTTCTTTTTTTCTGAAGATCTTTCATACTTTTTTTAATTGTTCAACGGACAAAATTCAAAATCAGGTTATATATAGAAAAAGTCAGATATGGAACGGATAAAGTTTGGGCTGCGAAGACCAAACTTTCAGGAAATCGAGCGTAGATCCAATCACCTCTTACGTGGAATCTGCGGCGGATTTGGGACATCGGAGTTCAAATGTGAACGGATATTACCAAGTTCATAATGTCTGGATAGCATATATTCGGGACAAGCCCGTGAGGCTATGAAAAAATAATGGTAATAAAAAAATAACAAAACTTATTACGTGTCTACAATTACTTCATACATTCGTTTAAAGCATGTATCCTTTACCGATTTAGTGAATGTGCGGTATAAATATTAAAAGGTGTTTTTTTTTTCACTTCATTGAGACACATTAAGGTTTAATGATTCTCAATAAAGTGAGATTTTCTGTTATAATTATTTTGACTTCTTTTTGTCAGATCTTTTCAAAATGAACTGTTTTTTAAATTTCATAATAAAGATGCAAATTGACCATGTACTTTGCATATACTATACCTGTTAAAATATCCATTGACATTATTAGTTATCTTACTGGTTTGTTTTACTTTGTAATAATTTTATATTTGATTATTGTTGCATAATATATTAGAATTTTAAAAGAGTGTCTTCTGACCTGTCTGTTCGTCATCAAATTTTTTGCTAGTTCTACTTGAGGAACAAACTGTCTTCTAAAGTAGTGGCGCATTCATAAAATACTCTGATAACATTACATATACATTATATGTAATTATTTCAATATTATTTTCGATGTTTTACCAATTAAATATTTTTTTATCATTGTTATTAAAATAAATAACTTATTTATGACATTTTTTTGTTAGCTACGCAAATTTAGAGTCAATACTAATTATAATCATTTTTTTGTCTAAGTGCCTGCATACTCGATATAAATATTTTGTGTGCATTAAAATACTTTTTGCCATAGTTATGCAGGCGTTTAAATTTCAACATATTTTTATCGGATTTCATCGTCTATAGCTATCAACCCTCCATAATAGCCTAATTCGATACAAAATTTTATTTAGACGCACCATCGTTGTTGGTTTTTATAGCAATTCTAGTATCTATTTAAGTTTTGCAAAACAACGAGTTTCTAAAATAATTTAGCAGCTTGTAATAAAGTTTTGTAACCATTTGCGTGGTATCTTTTTCTGGGATATTAGAATCTTTCGTAAGATTTTATTTCCTTTCTCCTACTTTAGGATTCATGTATATGTCTCAAGTTATTCTATATTTTTTTTAGAATACATGTAAAGAGATTTTTTTTTAAACTTGTAAATGAGGAAGCTTTAACCGTGAAGTGGTTGTATCAGTGTCTTTTTACCTGTAATTTAGGTTATTCTTTTAGTCCATGTTTCTTCTCCTCAAATATCCGATAATGTTATAGATTAGAACTGAGTTATAGAACGTACAAGCAGAAAGAATCGATCGGAAAGTTTCCAGATTAGTGACGAACTCATTAAGATTTTGTAGCAATTCTAGACGAAGGTCTTTGTTCCGTTTATACTCCACTAATAAGTGGTAAAAGTCTTGTGGTTTTATTCACATATCACAATTTGGAGAGTTTGCCAATCTCATCATATACTTAAACTTAAGTTTACTTACTTATAATACGTATTCTCGGCACGTGTCCGTTTTTTCCTACCAAAGATATCTAAAAGTTGAAGAAGAATCGTTTTGTACCATATTCCTTTTCCGCTGATCTCTCCTTAAAGTATACTTTTTAATCATTGTAGCATTTGATTTTAAGTTGGGAGTCAAATCAGTAAAGAAACGGTTAATTTTTACCCAGATACCTCTCGATATCGTCTGTTTAGGGAATGGATCTGCTACCTCGTTACTTTCTTTTCCAACGAGAGGCGGAATCCATTGCAATATTATTTCCTGATTATTTAAAGAGCTTACGTATATTGACTTAGTAATTTCGAAAGCTACAAGCTTTTCTCAGCATTCCGAAGCACCCCGAGCTTTGTGTTACGGAGCGCCCCTAGAATCTGATAACACTAATATTTTATTCGTCTGAACAGAGAAAGCATAGGCTATGGCTTCTGTTATAGCCAATTGCTCAGATGTCATGATCTTTCCAGGTTTTGCAAACTTAAATTTAGCATTCACATTTAAATTTGGATCAAAGAATATTGCACCAGAGGACATTTTATAATATATCACCATCTGTGTAATATTCTGCATACCTTTTACGTAACATAATTTCACAAATTTCTCTAAGTTTCTTTTATTTTTAAACTATTGCATGGCTTTTATCGCGGGCTTTGAACGCGGCGACCGAATCAAGAAATTCCGTCACGAAAATAAAATCTAACACCCGCCACTCCGCCTACCGTGTAGCTCGGCCGAGTGTTCGCTTAACGTGTATGTATGTGTAGTGACTGTGTGAAGCTCGCACGGATCGAGACGAGCTGCTCCTAAATCGGACGAATACGTAAACAGCTGTTT
>BGZK01003826.1:0-18934 GCA_005406025.1 Eumeta japonica
ATTTTTTTGAATATGATTGAAGTGATTATATATCGAAGGAACTAGCTGTGATATAACATTTTATTGCAATTAAAATACTTTATATCCTGAAAAACGATAAAAATCTCGTTGGATTGATTGTAAGTTTGTGTGAAGGTTTCGTCAAAATCGAAACTTGTAAATGAGTTTTAGGTGTTTTGTTGCAAATCGAAAAACATGAAGTTCGTCAGAAATCGTTTATATAACATTTTATAAGAGATCATCTTGGTTAACTTGATTAAAAGAGTATTAAAGCCTTTTATTAAAAAGTATTTATTTAAACGAATTTAAATTACACACCTTCAAAAGATTAAATATTTTTCTTTTTAACATGTGGACAGAAGGTGTTAAAATAGTTGCACATTTTAAGCTGCGATTCGATCGATTCGTATGCATACAGCTAGTTTAACATAAATAATACATTCAGCGATTTTAATTATACTTTTAATTACTTTAAAATGCCTCTTAAACGATCTCGACAGTTTGACTGCAGAAAAAGGCTACATCACATTAATATTAAGTTTTTTAATTCGAAATTAAACATTATAGAATACGGTCCAGATTGTTAAAATACAAACATAGATTTCGAACAACCTTTTAACCTTGGAATTAAACACGTCGTCAATAATCTTTACTAGTGACTCTATGGTTTTACCGTTCACCGTTTAACCCATTAAGAGTCGGATCGCGTATAATGAAACACTCGTCTATTGCATTTTTCTTAGCACAAATCTAATTGAAAACAATTTTGTGACTCCGCAAAGGATACCTTTTTGTGTAATCAATAAATAGTTCGCGTGATCGTTTCCAATTAAATACGTTTAATTGTCGATATATACGTTAATAATGGCATAGGTGTAAAATCCTGCACAACATTCTGTATTATAAATAAATAAGCAGTCGATAACAAATTAAATTAAATATTATAATCGACGTAGAATGTCGACCGAACGAGTCGCCATTAAAAAAATTGATTTTACGGCAACAATTTTTATGACTTGCGTTCAATCTTGAAAATAATAATAAGTATGCTGTGGACTATATTATTTATTTTACGTACTTTTGGGTTACTGTGTATTCATCCCGATTAAAGTCATATTATACTGGAAATACTTTCTTTGGATTGCTCGAATTTTACAGTTTTGTTGAGGGTTATATGACAAACCATAACCCTTTGTCGGTGGTAAAGATATCAGATTATAATTTATATAAGGTTGATGGTTATATTTAATTTGAAAGGGCGGATTACCAAAAAAAAAAATTCTCACAGTAGAGGTTAATAAAATTCGCTCCATTTAGTGTATTTTATTTACGTTTATATTGATCAAAGAAATGCACAGGAACTAAAATAAGATAAATACATAAACAATTTAAACTATGGTCTTTGCGTTTTACTCAGTACAAGTTAAACTATAGAAATGTTCTCATCCAAAATATGGCAAACCAACTGGAGACCAATTGAGTCGTGCCAAAATGCAAAAGTAGGTGGTCTGATTCAAAGATACAAGATTATCAGATCAAAGGAATTAAAAAGGGTCAAAATTATAATTTATTATTATGTACCTTAAGTCGAACGAAATTATAACTGATATGTGGCTATAAATGATTTTGATTTAAATCATTGCACCTCTCGCTGTAAAACTTATTTCAACGTTGTAAAACGAAATTACTATATGCGTAAACATTAAAAGACAAGTGCGAACAGGACTCATACCCTGAGAATTCCGTACAAATATTTTTGAATATAGAATTTATGAAAATCTTTAATTTTCGTGGCTGGAAATTAGACAATAATCTTTCGTAATTCGGTCTACATGACGATCCAATTGCATATATCGAATTGGAATCTCACGTAGAAAAAGAATTTAATATCATAACGACAAATTGAATATAATCAGATTTTGTGTTTAATTCTGTTATGAATTGCTGTTTCTTAACAAATTTTATGATTTTAGATCACTTAACAATCAAATCAACAATTAAAAACAAAAAAAAAAGCACTTTATAGGTCTTGATTTATTTGTGAGTTTCAAAAATATGCGACAAAAATGGCCGTATTTTTGATTACGTTCATTTGAAACTCGATTTTTTTTTAGCTTCTAGGGACTATAGACTCAAGCATTTGATATTAATTTCAATTTAGCACCTCGACGCGTTCTTAGGAAAAGAATTTTGTTGGATAGAGCGACAGCGTAGTAATCACTTACGGTTCCTCTGAAAACGTGGAACCCTAAAGAACGAAATTAGCGCATCCATCGGTTACACATGTAAAATTGATTTTAGTACAAAATAATTTTGATATAAGTCGACCGTGACATTTGACGTCGAAACGTCGAAATATCGAGTCGATTTCTCGCAAAGATTAAAGCGCAGTGCGTTAACTCTGCCGCTCCGGTTTCGACACACGGCACGCGAGTGCACCGCGCCCCACCGACTACAGCTCGATTGATGCAAGGATTTCGTACCTTATTCATGATATTTACAAATTTTCTAGATTTTCAAGGATGACTATTGAACGTGTAGAAAGTCTCAATTTTTATCTCGAGGTTTTAAATTGGAATACTCAGAATGTTAACCGAAATCAGTAGACATATTTATATGTATGTTTTTTTATATTTATTTTTATTATATTTCTATGTGAATTAATATTACTTGGATATGCTAATCGAAATTTGAAAATAATAGTATTAACAAATTATATACAATATTTCGTTACGTATTGAACACTATTTAGTGACCATCAAAAAGCTATCACTGACGACCGTTTGAAATAAATATTTTTAATTTATACAGAGGCACGTAGTGTGTCTCACGTTTAAGTAAGATCTATGCCTAAATTATTTTTATCTCAATTATTTTATTAATATGTCGAGGATAATTAAAAGTTTCTATCTTTCGATAAAGGTCAATGGTTTCCAAAGTTATAAGCCGAATAAAGTCGGGCAGGCCTCTAGTTTTAAAATGCCGTTGATGCATCAGTCACGCCATTTACATTCTTATTATTCTCGTCACCGCATCGAAGATCTAGGGTCTTGGCCACTTCTAGGATCAATGTCTATGGAGGTCTTATGTTACAGATGTTCAACCTTTTAGTTACGCTTATCGTTTCTCTTTTGTTACATTATAATATGATTTCCTTTTGACAAATGCGAGATATCATTTTCATAGAATTGCATCATGTCAATGTTCTTCACGTCACGTGTTCTTCTTTTATTCGTATCGTGTGAAAAATTAATAACTTTGTCTATTTCATACGACGTTTATATAATTTTTATTACTTGTCCTTATAAAATGTAAAACGTGTGTATTATATACCGATACAACTTTATAACATAACACTTCAGAAATACTTAAAAAAATATTCAATAGTGTATGTTGATGTCGGTAACAGTTAGTTTAATTCAATTATTCACTACAGATAAAGTAATTTTTGAGTATTTAACCCCCTTTTAAATTCTTAGTGAGACATTAATAATTTTATAAGAAGTAAATGTGTATTTTCCATCTAAATAATAATCTTTACCAGCCGGGACGCGGTCGACATGTGTGTTGTACCCGCATTAAATTATTACAAAGCCGAACGATCCGAAACGAATATGTCAAAACGGTTTCGTTTAAACAGCCACCCACATACGCACGTGCACGCGTGACCGGTCACGCGGCACCGGACCAGTTATCGGCCGGAATAAGGTTGGCGTACGTGTGTTCTCGTTCGAGGCACTGCAATGAATTCTAGGTAAATTCGTTTAAGCCTTTTAAAAATATCGACGTATGCCAGATAACCAACGTAAGTATTGCCGCGGTTAAAATTGATTGAACCTGCCGTTGGATAGTTTGGAATACGGTTACGGATATCTTATACGGATTAAAAGTTTAAAATCGATAAATTCCCTGACGTCATACTAGACGTTAATGTACTGAATTTAATTAAAGTTATTTTAAAGGCACAGAACAGCGCGTAAGGAAGTTGTATTAAAAAAACCATCTCTAGTTTCGTTTTATACAAGTCTATCATTATTTTCAATGTACAATCTATTTATTTTCATTTTAAATGCAATTTATATTTATAACAATAATACAGTCGTTTTTGTGTCTTATACGATACACGGAGTAGTCGAACAAATGCTTATGCGAGATATGTCGCATTTTCGAATACTGATTGAAATCACTACGATTTATAATAATAATATGTAATGACAGGGGCTAATAAGAGGTTTTTCTAGTATCGTAAAGCTATTTTGTTATAAGATTTTGACGTGACGTCTTATAAATTAGTTTGCCGGGTGACACTTCAAGAAACTGTTACGCTCCGCTCGTTATGCGCTCACAATGAGAGCAGGTGAGGAGCACGCGTCCCTTCCACTCGGGCATGGTTAGCCCGCCTAAAAGCGAGAGAGACAGACATAAAAGTGAAAGGCACGCGTCCCTTCCACTCAGATAGGAACAAGTTAAGTTGTAGTAAACGCTGTTTCATTGTACGCAAATGTATTGCAAGTTATTGTATGTATATTTGTATATAAATACGTATGTATGTGTAAAGGTAAAAATAAAATTGTGTTAATATGAAATTCAGTGCGGATTCTTTGTATAAATTAATGTTTTAAATATAATTCTGTATAAATAAATGTTTTAAAGTAATTCTTTGTATAAATAAATGTTTTAAATTGTTTATTATTTCATCCTTCTTCCTACTATACGAATGAATATTCACATTAAAATGATTTTACCACTCAAAGTCGTTGTCACGTAAAACTTTCATATACCGACTTTAGGGCAACCAATTTTTTATCTGTGTTGACAATTTTATCAGAAAAACTAATGAAGGAAGGGATATTATACCATAATTTCTACTCATTGCATATTGAAGACTGTCTGTTTGCGTAATGAGTAATACCTAATTTCGATATGAGCGTGAGTTAGGAAAATTACAGCAATAGTATCATGAAATATATGAGACACCACACTAGTATGATTTACCGGTTAATATTGTAGGTCATATACATTTTTTATAATTTCGCGGTTAACTACGCAACCATGTGGTTAAGTCACTTGGTCAAAACACGGACGACTCAGAAATTTTGATGGTTAATGAGACCAGCCATTATATAATAGTATTCGGGTGTCATAAGCGATGCTACTGCAATAATTGCAATAGAAATACGTAGGGCGCACTGAAAATTTCTGGAATAAAAGAGAAAAAATTACTATGAACAGTCAAAAACGAATTTATTATTTCTCAAAATATTCTCTGTTAGCATAAATCCACTTTTTAAACGAATAAATTAATTTTGAAAACATTTATGCCATTTCCTCCTGGTGACCTCGGAAACATGTTTTTCATACTTTTCGACAGCCTCTTCTGGTGATTAAAATCTTTGACCTCGTAATTGGTTCTTAGTTTTAAGAATAGAAAAAGTCACAAGGTGCCAGGTCTGGACCAAATGCAGAATTGCTGAAAGTTTTACGTTTTTCTCCTTCAAAAATGTATTTGCCTGTTTAGCCGTGTGAGAACTGGCATTGTGTGGTGGTGCAAGACGATACGACGTTTACGGTTATTTTACGGAGTTCGTTAATAACTTCCGGGAAACAAATGGTTGTGTACCAATCACTATTCACAGTACGACAATTCACTAAAGCAACACTAGCCACGTGCCCAGTTTTATTACAAAAGTGCTATCATCCTTAGAGGCGCTTCGCTCGCACCACTTTGGTTGATTTCGGCTCATCTCGATAGACCCATACGGTCGATTGCTGCGTTATTTGGGGCGTGGCGATAAATTCATGTTGGCCACCTGTTATCCCCACCCCAAATTTGACGTCTCTTTCCTTGAATTTGACAAGCATGACATTGCACCAACTGACGCGGTTCTTTTTAGCCTCAGTCAAATTGGTGGAATCCACGGCGACAGCTTTTTAATACCCAAGTGTTTGTGTAGGATTGACTGTATTTGACTGATGCCTATGTTTAAGGATGCCCGAATCTCATAGTAGGTCACATACCTGTTTATTTCGACTATAAGGCGCACAGCATCGATGTTTTAGTTGTTCATAGCATTAAACGGACGACCATCACGAAATTTGTCACTGAGACTGACATCACCGTGTTCGAATTCTGCAAACCTTTTTATAAATAGTCGTCTCGCATAGAGCTTCATCGCCAAAAGCAGTTCGAACCCGAGCGAGGCTCTACTGAGCTGTCAAATTACACTTAAAATCATAGAAAAACATACTACGAAAATTATACGACATAAATCCACAGCGATGAAGAGACTCAATTTTTAAAATGACGCCACAATGTAATACCAATTGACAGTTTAATTAAGAATGCATTCACGTATTTATTAAGTGTCAGTTTATTCTGGACGGTGAAACGAATCAAAATAAAACAAACTACATATAGACTTCTTAAAGATTTTTCTGTAATCTAAAAGTAAAGAAATATTTTTGCATTTTTTTTATTTCAGACCTAATACTTTCGGAGATAAGATAATTATATAATATATGATATAATGTCGAGCGCCTTTGGAATCGACGCCTATGAAAGACCTCACAAGTCGTCAAAATCGGCTAACCGGGTGGGTATGTATACATGCTTACGCACGATCGGTCACCGTTCGAGACGCTTGATCGAACCTCTATTTGTCTGACAATCCATTACACTTACCAGATTGAATAATTAATTGTGCATTAAATTAATGCGTCGCTCAAAATTATATGTATAATAATAATTATTGTACGCGACTTCGCTAACTCTAAGCCCTGGTTCATTATTTCGTATTTCTACACGTCTACGAGTTCTCTTTTTGATGGCGAAGTCGTTTCTTGCCCGAGTCTCTAGTGTTACAACGTGAGTTTCCTCTCAATACAAGAAAATATGAGTATGCTCAAAACATTACGTGAAATTTGTTAAAACGAGAAGCGGCACATGGCGATCAAACTAAATCCGTGATTCCAAGGCGAACCTTCCGATGGCGCACGGGCAGTCGACTCGCCGCGATCAGGGGCAGTGAGACGTTTTGGCAAACGGACAAAAAGCGGCGACCGCCCGGGGGCGCGCGCGCAGCCGACGACGGGCCCACGCGCGCCCGTTGACAAATTGCCGATTATATTGCGAAAGCGGTTGCGTATATTGGGACGATTAAAAAGGACTTCTTTTATCTGTGCGCTAATTAGCGGGCTCGTAGTGTGTCGTAAACGTTCGTCATGCGAGAGAGCAAATAAAAAAAAAAACCGAGAACTCGTTGACGTACGGTTTTACGATTCGATTGCCGACGCACAAATCGGAAATTCGTAAGTCGCGTAAAATTGAACTGACAAAATGACATTTTTAATTTACCAATCTTTTCGTCTTTGTGACGGAATCCTAAAACTACAGGATGAGTCATTTTTCCTGTGTAATAAAAATTTCATATCTACAGGTTTATAGTATACTTTTTTTTATAAATTATATTTTTTATTAATTTAATCTCAGTAACTTTATGGGACTACAAGAAAATAAATGTAAATAAAAGAAACTTTTGTATATTCAATAATTTTTGACAATAGTATAAGTTTTAGTTAGTCTCAATTGTCTCATTTTTTGATTATCTAACATTATAAAAACCCTTGCTTTCCTTCACTGCACTTAGCCGACGCGAGTCGTAATCTAGTGTTATATAATACGAACGACACTCAAGTAATCCCTATTAAATTATGCCACTATAGTGCGGTGTCACGACATAGGTATTGAGCACGAAAAATAATGTCGTAAATGTGGTCCGATTAATGTCGCGACACTATTAAGTGTTACCGTCGACTTTGCGTCGTTACACAACGGACCAAATGACGAACAACCGAATAATATACATTATTATATTCCAAATAAACACAATATTCAAAATCTAAGATACAGATCTTGATGATTCACGTGTTTGTTTTAAGGCCGACCGTCGCCGGTAGAACGCTCAAACATCGGCTGTCAGTTTTTCCACTATGAAGTTGTCATTGGAATCGTGCAAAGCGAGAACCGCTACTGTAACTAATTTCTTCTTCATTTAGCGTACGTCGACTTCGGTTTCAGGTGATAATTGTGGATCGACAATGCGTTCAAAAATATGTCTTGCATCAGTAAATAATCAATTGATGATAAATGATAAATTGTCGACGTCATCAATTATCGTTAATAAATAATATCGACCGTCAAAGTGCTAATGATTTGCGACGGATTTTAAAACAATAAGCCAATAAAAGAATTGGTTTTCAATAAAATCTGGTATGTTGATACGGGTATATCTCGCTGCCAGGAGTTTAGTTTGGATGAGGGTTGAAGGGGAAGAGGAGGTATTCGCTCGTTAATATTCGTGTTTCCTTCGTGAGCAATGAATGAATTTATTGAGTAGACTATTGGGATAGATTTTTAGGTTCAAAGTAAATTCTTAATGCTTGGAATTTCAGAAATGCCCATTATTTTACGTTTCTTTGGTAGCTGTTTGTACATTCTCACAGCATTTTATTTTACCAAAACGTCGAGTCTTTGCTTAACTTGCTCTGGATTCTTTGGGTCATAATAAAAGCAGACTTAAGTGCGGTGGTCCATCTTGAGTGTGGAAAGAGCGAGACAGTTATAGTGTTTCGCTTTGGAAAATAATATATGTCTCGCTTCCACGTTACTTCTTGAGTCACGTTTATTAATACACCTTCGAAGCTCATAGCGAGTGATATAATTTAATTTAACGTCTATATTTTTTTCTTCGGACACACACACACAACGTCTCCATCTGATACCAAATACAGCAACGAGGCTTATAGGACGTCGGATGATTGATACAATTCATACATATATACATAAAACGTAGGAAACACTCAGGTTCGAGATAAATATTAATCTTTAATCAAATAAATGTTTGTCTCTGCGGGAACCAATCCTATACCCTCGACGCTACGTGGGATCACCATCAACTGCGCCAATCGCCAGACAAAGTAGGGGACTTTCATTTATGTGCGTGCAGAAAAACATAGATGTAAGTGTTGCGGGTAAAATGCGAGTGACACCCAGTCGGAGCGCCGGTGCGCGTGCACTTGACCCAGTTGCCGTCCGCCGACCGGTTTCGCCGGAACTCTTCCGATCGCCGGCGCGGCCTCACGCTTTACCGCTCGTAAATCATAAACTCCGTCGAAAAGCGTAATACGGCACGAAGGCTGACAAGTTCGCCGACGTCGGTTCATTTTTTTCTTCTTTCTGATGTTAGATCAGCCACTGAAAATAAACTTACCTACTAAGCATCTATTTCGGTAACAGCGAAGGGGTCAACGATGGGCGGATGAGAAAAACGAAAAAAATGTTTGCATCAAAAATTCCAGTACCTTACATCGATCTGTATTTAGGATATTTGGTTTGATGGTAGGTGGTAGGTCAGTGGTTGATGTTGTCAGTTTTGAACCAGCGGGCACGGGTTCCAATTTGACCACGGACGAATCGACTTAATGTACGGGTGTTTGACTTAAGTCAAACCACTTGCTCAAGCGTGTTATGATATCGTCCCCGGACAGATTGGCCGTGCAAAAACTTTATTCGTCCGTCTACCTCTTTCACTATATCTCTCTCTGTCCCTGGTTAATTGGTTTTTATTGTTTTTTATATTTACCTATATTAGTTGATGTTAAATTGATAAACTAATGTAGAGTTATAAGTCTGCAATGGAAGAGAATTTATTTAAAAATAAAATATAGTATTACACATACTGAGTTGACCCAAAGAGAGAAATTTCACGTATGCTTTAATATCTTGCAATTATGACTCTCTGGTAACGAATGATAGACTTGCAAGGTCGGTATCAATGCTTCACCATCCACCAATTTCCAGAACAACAATGTATGAAGTTTAAAACTTTAAATCAAAATTTTAAAGCAAATTATAATGAATCCTGTATAAATTACTCCCCGAAGAAAGTATTATTTTCTGGGAAAACGTAGTAAAAGAGTCTAAAACTTGAGTATCCTTTGTATTATAACTATTATAAAAACAAAATATTCATACCATGAAACTGGATAAAATTAAGAAAACAGAAAATTTTTCTTATAATTCAAAGGAATTACATAATTTTATTTCATATCGATAGCACACAATATGGGTAGTAGGTAACAAACAAAACTGGTGTAAACTGGTGACCGCTTGACATTTAATGATGAAATCATTTAAACGCGTTTTAACTTCGTTATCATAATGATATCTATAAGCGGGCTGTTCATCGACAGACAGGATGACGGTTCTCTTATATTTATCATGTTAAACAGAAATTACAACACGGATTGTTTCTGCTCACGCCCGCCGCGTCGGGCTAGTCACGAGCTTGTTGCACATCGATTGTGTCCACATGTCAGAATCGATTCTGTCATTCAACACATAACGTGTTGAGACGCGAAATCATTATGTTTTCAACGACGATCGAAGAATAGACCGAAACGTGTATGGTATGTTTTAGAACAAGGTCTGCCGTGTCGATTGCCATAATGCAGCTGTCTGCGAAGCTTTTTTCGAGATGTGTTCTGAGAATACAAAAAATACCTTTTCATTAAGAGAAAAATAAAATGGAATCACTTAGCTATGGAATTAGTCAAGTTAGATTAGCTAAACGAATTAGTATTATTCATGCATTTGATTTATTAACAGTTGCTTCAGTGTATGTTGCTTAAGCACTACTAAGAGTAAAAGTATATTAAGTAATACCACATGAAGAAGTCTCTGAATAGCCATAAACAAGTTTTACTATCTTTGTGTGCGTCATCGTTTTCCATAATATTTTCTTATTTTCATGACGACATTTTATTTCTTTACCTTAATGTACAATAAAAGCTTAATGGATTGTGACGTATGCGATAAAACAGCTCCGACATTCGGACATTCAATCCATTAACATGTAAATTAATCGATACGGACTCGTTTGTATTTAGAATCGGCGCCATTGTTACATTGTCTTTGATTGATTGGGCCATCGATTATATAAATGGCGAACGAATTCTGTACTATGCGTCTGTGACGCGAGTCAGAAGGTGAAGGTCTGCCGAATATTTATTTATAAAAATAAATTATTTGATTTATTTGTTTATGATAGGCTTTTGGTATTACGTCAAAATTGCCAGTAATGTATACTGTAAATTAAACGTGCGTTCATATTCTTTACATAATTATATTATTACATAGAATTACTTTGTTGGTTAGCAAGGATGGAATTTTCCTTTCAGTTTTGTAATTAGGTATTAATTTTTCTTCTATCAATCGTTGCTTAATAAATACGTGAAATAATATATGTTCTAGTACGTTTGTGTGCTTAGGTTACCTAACATTATTTGACGGTGATTATCATTATGAAATTTAGTGTATATTAAATTAATCAACTAATGGAAGTTTTACATCTTAACGCTCATTGACAATCGTTATCGTAATATATTTTGTACATACATATTTTCATGAAGTATCACCATCACCAATTTTACAAACAACGGTAAAGTTGTATGAAACATAGCACAGTACGACGCGGGAAACTCGGCAGCTATGAAGTTAGGTCAGAAAGCGCTGCAATGGCGTAAAATCGGAATGCGGGGAGAAGGTCGAGGAGCTGAACCTGCGCATTTGGATTATTCGTAGGAATTTCAGAGCGGCAGAATTTCGTGTGTTGTTACTGTACATGCCTATATCGGTCATTTATATCATGAACTTTCAATTGAACTAAAGTATGTCACAAGGCAAGCACTAAACCGGCAAGAGCATTTAATTTGCAATGAAAGTCGGAAAAATGAAATTCTATGCTACAACCATACATCCATTAAAGAAAGTAGGTTCCGTTAAAAGTACATGCATGAGTAATATATAGAACCATATAGGTTATCCATTTTGAATATTTTTTTATACAACACAACTCATACATGTAATTCTTCATAGGTATATTTTTTGTCATCTCAGGAGTATAAAATATAACTGGTCTTTGTCTGGAAAATACAGTAAAGGAGTCGAAGTAGGGATTCAAATACAAGTGTCGATAACGTACGGAGGCTACTGATGGAAATGTTAGCCTCGACGCAAACAACACGACAATTCTTATGAAGCAATGTCTATTGATAACGAAAAGTGACAGATTTATGTTCTATTTAAGTTAGAATTCTATATGAATTTATAATCTGCTACAAGATTTTATCACATTTCTGTTAAAAATAGTACACAAAGCTATTTAGGTCGATTGTTAACTTTAAAGTGATTCTTACTTGATAACAATTGCTGTCTTATTTGCAATCTAAAAAATTCAAAAATATTGAAAATCATTCTAATGCTTTCATTCCTTTTGCAAAAAATAAATAAATAATATTGGAAGAAAGAAAATGAAGCATTTTCAACAAGTCTCGGTTGAAATATGCATAGTTAAGGTGAATTAAGATGAGTTTACGACGCGACTTCAGAAGATAATTTTTATCATCCAGCAACATTTACAAGATGTCAGTTTCACCATCATCAACAGTTACCGTTTGATTTCGGTCAACATTCCTTTATAAGTGAATAGTTTTAAGCAATAAACTGACTCGGTGTCAGGACGCAATATAAATTCAACCGCTGATCGCTCTCGATACGTGTATAAGTTTAAATATGGTTTAGTTAATAGTTGAGTTCTAACGGTGCTAAGCGCTTAACTTTGATTGCATCACGCTGGTGGCCCATAAATAATAACGTTAACGCTGTGCTTTAATCTCCTTGAGTTGAAAATACTCGTGGAGCATGTAAAACAGATATTTATAGTTAAACAACTTTTTCTAATATTAGGATATTTGTAATTGGCAAAATGACTTATTTTTGTTCCTTTTCGTGTGAGAACCATCGGGGCGGAGCCGCGGACGCAGCTAGTATCAATAACATAGTATTAATAAAATATGTAATAATGCATGGAGTCCCTCCGCGCGGAAGAAGTGAAACTTCGTAATGTGGAAATGAAAATAAGAAGGGGTACAAATTGCGTTTTCGTCGCACGTTACAATTGCGAAAAACAATTGCGAGACGAAATCTACCGACTCACTCTCTTTCTCTCTTTTCTACCTTTGTGTATATTTCTTTCTCTCTCCCTCTTGCACTGGAATATTGGACGCTACTCGTTGCTAACGCTCGCGCTGGCCTGTAACTGATATACTACGCGCATGCGTTCGAGTGCATTCCACTCGCTCTGTCTCTTACTATTCCCCTCCCAGGAGCGTTGAACGTTTAACATAACAGTGCTTTCATACCCCTTCCATGGTAGCGTTAAACGTTTAACGCAACCTTGTTCGATCGCATTAAATTTTCACTTCAAAAGCGTTAGGGGTTTACATTGAAGTTGCTGTTTTCAAATATTGCGCGAATTCGAAATTCAAATTATAATTACTTAGACTGCGTAAACGCAATGTGGATTCTATCGAACATTACTTGACCCGACAAATGGTTTCAATTACTCTATACTACCGTCTAAAAGTTTCACTTCAAAACAATACCGTATTGCGATCCTATCACCTATCAGGCGGTTCCGACATGCACTCGATCGTCTCGCGTCTCCTCCGAAATCGTCTAGCCAGCACGACGCCGGCGCAGTCTCGACAGACGTGACGTAATATTCAATGTTTTATCGCCCGATCGCGATTTATGGAATGCATTATGCATAAATGCAAAGCGGTTCATTCTCTGATCGATCTGACGCAATATCACTGTTGAATGAGCCGCGGCCGATTTAATCTTAGTCAAGAATATAGTAGTAGAAAACCTTATTGTATTTCTGCATGTCATCGATTCGAATAAGGCAAATGAATTTTCGTTGGAAACTGGTTGAGCTATTTTTATAGTTTTGATGAAACAAAATATAATAATAAAAAGAATAAACCAATTAAAAGTATTTAACATTATTACGCTTTTGCAAAAGGTAGGTATTGTATTCTTTTCTATATTAATATGTCTTTTAAATATAGATAAAATCGTAAATAATTGTAGGTAATAGCTAATTCAAATATTTGAATTAGACTTGCATGAAATTATTGTATTTGAATGTATAAATACATAAAGAAGACTTTTATGTAATGTTCAGTAATAATCAATAAATCAATAAAAACAGAATTTTATTTATATTAACACTAAATATGTTCATAAGCAATCAAATTTTAATTATACCGTACAGAGATAGATATTTAATATTCATACGAAGGTATAACATTCTATAAAATTATAACAAACTTTCTATAAATTTTCATACTGTTTCATGTTTAAAAATGCATTTGCTTGTGAGCTAACAAGCTCATTTTTGAGCATGATTGCAATCCTGAACCTGTTGTCGATTTTAGTTCTTAATCCACTGTTTATTTCGTTCTCGGTATGGTGCTTATCGCATCAGAATTGTTCGCGATTCTAGTGCCGTCCCGCTCTATCTATTTCTATCCTCAATTTTCATTCCATCCTCAATTCTGGTCCCAATCTGATGGAATTACGCATTTTGATGGAACAAAGTATATCTTGAGGGACATTTCCATATTAAACCAATACGCAGTCCAAATTTTATTAGGATCGGTTTATCAATTACAAAGTTAGTTAATTGCTATGTCAGTAATCAAGAATTTTCTCAGGTAAAGAAAAAAGGCGTCAGTCTCTGACCCTAAAAATCTCTATGTAAAAGAAAACATGCCGATCTGTAGCTCCGTCGGTGCGTGAAAGAAGAACAAATTATCAAACCAACAAGCACATTTTGACGTTTATAATTTCGATAGAGAAAACGCGAGTTGAAAAAAACATTAATACGTCTCATTACAACCAAGGACAAGAAAAATCACATCCATTTCATTAAGTATTGTTCTGTAATTAGGTAGGTACCATTAAAATTTCAGACGACATGAAAATCATCATAAATAAAATGTGGCATTTAAAATTTAGAATTATGCAGTCCACCGTTTCAACGAGCAATGCGATATTTAAATGTCAAGTAACATTCTCCGAAGCAGTTTAGGTGCTCACCCTAAATGTATGAATTTTTTATCGCGCTCTCATCAGAAACGGTAAATTTAAACGACTATTTTCCCCGTACGCGCACACAACGACTTTGACGTATTTCGTAATTTTGTAGTTTAAGATTGAGTTCACGATTCGACCGCTAATGGCTCCCTCGACCGTATGCATACATCACTAGGACCATAAAGTTATCCGTGAAAGTTTACAGAGTAACGGTTATAGCCGTTTGTATGGTATCTGCTCGACACTATGTCAAGTTCACGCGCTGTGACTTCTAAGCTTTGGGTTTTATTCTTGTGTTCATTCGGTCGCTATTCGATATAATTTTATCACGATACGAGAATTTTATGCTATTGGTCTGGGTTGGAATATTGAGATGTTTTTAAAATTAAAATTGGAAATTATTGATTTACATTGAAAGCGAAAACTAATAATAATGAATAATGACCCAAGATTTCTTTATTAATATGTAATATAAAATACGAGATAAATATGTGTTACAATTTTTTTAAAAACGTAAAAAGTAATCCTTAATCATTTAAGCTTGATTTAAGCTTGCCGACACATTTAAATAGGCACACAGTTTTCCAAATTTTAGCTAGTTTGAATTTAACTCGAAATATCGTTTAGACTTTAAAGAAATATATACGCATCTCATTAGAATGAATTTAAGAATATTGAAAATGTTAAACTGAATATCTCGAAGTCTCCGCTTTGATCTTCGCCGGTTGTTACATTTTGAAGGAGCGTGTCTCGCACCTGGTTTTTCTGTAAACAGCGACAGGTTATGTATCATTGCTATGAGCTTCCAATGTCATCGGCACTTCTAATATGATGAAATTTGTCTATGATGATTTATTTTAAAACGCTCGTGTAATACAAAAGTTTGTTAAGTCAAAATTGATAGTTTTTTACGAAAATATTGTTCAAAAATTTTCATGATGAGATCCCCAAATCGGTTTGATGCAAAATTTTATATGCTTTTCGTTTTGTTTGTTTATTTCGTTTGAGTTTTTGTATTATTATTATATAGTAATATTATTATATTTGTAATAGTTTTGAGTAGTAGTTCGACATTTGAAGTTGACATATTATTGATATTTCTTTTCTGAAGCATTGTTCAAATTTACTTTTATGTAATTTTTCAAATATTTACTTTAAAGATTGCAGTCTGCTGAAATCGGAGTTTTACGATAATACAAAATAATATGTATGTTTCTTAAATTAAGAAAAAGTGACGTCATAATTTGACGATGGAATGAATTATTTTCTAATGATACTGCGTGATCGACAAATATCCTTTATTTGTTCATAATATTTCTATAAATACATGAACAATTAACAAAATATTCTCAGTTGGTAATATAATAAATAAGAATCAATTTATGGATATATTTTTAATTAATTTGTTATAATTTAATGAAATAATAAATTTTAAATGACAGTTTAATGGTAAACACAAACCACTTTTGTACGGCGCTGAAAGCTATACACAACGATGGACTGGCAATCTGCCACGTTGGGTTTATCGACTGCGAAAGCGGTAATCCCATATGGGGAAGAATAACATAGGATTGTAAAAAATCAATGTGGTGTCGTGGGACACCAGGTAGGAACGAAGTTCCTTCGGCTATGTTAGAATCGACACAATTTGCAAAAAATCGTGCTCAATTTTAAGTAGGTTTTCTTGATCTTTCTCTTAAATTTTGCTGATTAGTTTTTATTTAAGTACAGAGAAAGTATTCAGGAAATTCCGTATTTTATGAAATAAAATAAATTACGGAAAATAAAAATCGTAAATTCAACTAAAATAACAAAATATGTCTCTTTATTTTTGTTTGACAACACAAAATTACATAGAAATAATAATTTCCCTATTATCACTGTCAATTGCATTCAAGTCACTTGTTAGTTCACTTGCCATTGTTACTATATTTATTATTGTTTTGACGATTTGAAATTATATGAAAATAAACGTGACTACTCACGAGTAAAATGTATCTATAATGTGAATAGCCACGTATATGTCCATGAATTCATGAGTATATACTATGCATTGGCGGGGTGGAGTGGTAATAGAGAAGAGGGGATGAGAGAACGAAAAGAAAGGGGAAAGAAAGGTATATACACACTACTCGCTTGTGTATACGACTGTCGCGCCTGCGCACGTCTCATTTAACGGTTTTATTCCACGGACTTTTTCTTACGGTTTTACTATCACATTTTTTTCAGTTCGGTCGCGCAGCAAAATCCCTATCTCCTCCAAGCCCGCCGTAAGGAACTTCGTTCCAAAAAAACGTATCACTAAATCGCTACTCGTTACCGGACACTTTGTAAAATTCTTACATTTTAAAACATTCAACTTGAAACATAAGATGTTTTCGATAGTTTGTTTTTCAAGTCGACCGAGGCGTTCACACCACAAATCGTCTGTAGGTATTTAGCCCGAAAGGATATATGTTTAATTCAACGCAGGGCGAACTCGGCCGCGGTTTAAACGAGATCAAGCGAATAGAACGTGCGAGAATTCAACGCATACGCCGGTACCGCTACCGCGGCGCCCCGGCGCGGCGGGCTAGCGGGCGCGCGTGATAATATATCGTTCGAGTGCCCGATTGCGACATGCGCTTTCTGGATTCCGCACAAGAAAAGGATATGGGACGAAAGCAATCTATGTAAAACGAGATTTTCGAACATAGCGAGATTTCTGCGTTTGTTTGAATGCGAAAGATCTTAGTTCATCAACCCCTTATCATCGGTTCGCTTAATGGCGTCATCAAATGGAGGGGGGCGACCCACGCTGCTTGGGACCTCCAGGTCGTGGTGGTCACTGGAGAATATTTCTTCTTCGCCGATTATCCGGTCTTCTGACAATGCGACCTGGTTATTGCCACTTGGTGAACTACATCGGTTATTTCGGCTATCCTGTGGATAGTTTGTTTTGACTTTTCTCTTGCTGAGAAAACCTGGGCTTTTATTTGCACAGTGAGGGCCTTAGAGCCGACAGCGCGGGGAAAATAGTACGGTGCTAGAAAAATGTAATTTCAATCAGCTTTTTATTAATCAAATAAAACTATAATATTTCTTGCGACTAAGTTTTTTTCTTGACATTTACAAATAAAGGTGCTTTTGGAATAATATAGGTTGTGCTTAAAATTTTTATTCTTATTATGTCATTTCGAGCATATTCGCTTATAGTTTTTTATTATTTTCAAGTGGTATAATTTTTGAATTTGGTTTAATAAAAACTTAGTAGATTGTAAGGCGAATAGATCGATAACTTTAGCTGACAAAGTTATCAGGTTTATATTTTTAATCATTACTTCAGACCACAAAGTAATTTTTTGTGTGCCTCATACCATCTATATTTTCAAGTGAATGGACACCGTTTTTTTCATTCATTATCGACGACGTAAAACCCTAGGGTAATGAGAATCGCTCGCCCTTGTCGTCTCTTTATTTTTGCTACGGTTCTGTATATGCTTGACCCAGTTTTTTAAAGAGTACTATGAAATTAAAGTCGATTGCCTGTTCCCTACGCCGACCTAGATAAATTAACTATATGTGTTATATTGATTTCGAAGAGATGACCTAAACTGAAAAAACCACAATTTATCGAGTATAATCGATTTTTATTATTACATATTTTCCATTTGCTGTCAGATAATAGAGTGTAAGGAATTAATAAGGATTGATTGCTGATTTCGTGCGATAATGACCTTTAAAAAAATTCTATATTTAGAAATACGACGCTTATAAAAAGACTGAGAGAGAGTATGTACACGTATGCGTGTATGTGTGTGCGCATGCGTCATATGGGTGTGTTACGGTTAGGGATTGTAGCCGCCCTTGATCTCGCCGGGGCACGCGGTCGCATCAAGCCGCCTAGCGTCTAAAACTGAAAGAACGAACAGATATGCTGTGTCTCGACCAGTA
>BGZK01003827.1:0-18924 GCA_005406025.1 Eumeta japonica
TGTGCACTTGCTTATTGTATCTGTTCAAATTGAAAACATTAAACTTTGAATAATAAAATGTAAAATAACTTTGCATTTGTACCAATATTATAATAAATATACTCTATAATCAATCTAGTCCTGATACTGTATCATCTCATTTTTTCGCGGTTTAATTTTCTAAAGATTTCACTTTTGATGTTTGTATGGATGTCAATACATACTTTTTTTTGCTTCTTTTATTTTAAATTATTCAGAACTGTTTTGAGAGTGTAGTAAAATACTTTTTTAAGGTAATTTAATGTATTTTTTTTTGTAAGTTAATATATTTTTTTTGTTAAAGATGAAAAATTTGATAAAGTATAAAAATGAAACGATTCAATTCATCGACAATAAATTTTCTACCTCATGAAAAAAATTTTCTTAACAAGTATATTAATTTCAAGATCATTATTTAAAATAAGGCCAAATAAAGCCTCCATATTTCGGAAGAGGATCAAATCATTAAATAAGTCTGTTCAAATAAAATAAGTTATAAAAATACCGCATTTTAAAGAGACCGACGAAAATACTCTTTACATTTTATTAAATAAAATCTTTAATGTTTTTTAGACCATAGTTTTTCTATGCGGTTTTTATCGCTATGACAATATTTTATTAATTAATATATAATAATTCTACAAGGCAAGATTTTTATGTTTAAATTCGAGCAGGTGAGAAAGATGGCGTGCTGTCTTTGCTTTTAACCCCGCACACACCCATTTTGAGGGATGTATACTTCGCAGCAGACAGCAAGCTGTGCTTTACATTGCTTAAAATAATTTAAGTCTCGTCTTAAATCAAACGAATTAATCAAAACATGCTGGAAATTCTAAAAAAATCCTGATACATATCAGAAGTCAGTCAGCACGGTCGTTCACTTTGTTGATAGGCAGTGAATTAAAATCTGCAAACATCCTAAGTTATAAACACATGCTTGTATAAAATTTTCTTTTAGTAAATTAACACGCTCTAATATGTAGTAAATATGTAATAATCTAGCATATATCGTGGCTTGTTAGTTTCAAAAATATTTAATTGAAACATTTGATTCGACATTTAGCACTTCTGAATAAAAAAAAATCACAAGATTTTAAGTGTAAAGTATTATTATATGGTCAACCAATTTAAGGATTAATCCATCGATAAATCGGCAAACGTACCGTCTGTCAGGCCGGTCAGGATATATTACTTTGTCTATTGACCCGTATTTACTTATTTATATTAATCATAGAGTCAAACCTCAATCTATGCAACAATGAGGCACTTTAATTTATTACCCAGTACGTCATTCAAAACTTGGCGATTCAAAGCCGCCACGGCGTTGAACTTTGAATTCCTCGAAGCTGTTTCGAGTAGGCTTCGAGGGTCGGAATGGGTACAGGTGTTCCCAGGATAATCCTACCTGTCTCCGTTTGCTGACTCCCGGCCCCTCCGCGAAGCTATTAAACCTACCATTGTGTGTACACAAAGGGCCAATCTCGACTTGTAATTAGAACTTGCTGTTATTGTATAAGGGTTGTAATTAAATTTCCGTGATACGTTACAAGGGTATTTTAACTAATCTACTTTGCGAGTTGAATAGTTAAGCTTCAGTATTGCGAGGGATGGACTCACTTCTTATAGACTGGGAATCGCTATTATAAGTCTGAACGACAAAAGATAAATGGATTTTAAGTATTCTAACTTCGTGATTAGCCAGGAAGTTGAAGTGTTCGATATTCATATCAGTTATCAAACGTGCTAATAGGATTGCATTTTTTCGAAAATAGTATAACTATTTAGTGTTTTTAGTAACATATTAGCAACGCAATGAAATTCTCAAGAAAACATAGCACAATCAAAATGAATTTCAACCTGAGTTTAGGATATAAAATCTCTATACTATACTTTATTGACATTCACCTAAAAACAAATAAGATTGTCGATTAACAGTTTTCCTTTTTAGGTGACTTGCCCATAAAATATTTACCATCAATATAATTAGATCACGACCGTATTATTTTATCAGCAATGCAATTATTTCGTTATTTTGTATAAGTTTCTACTTCCGTCTATATTGTACAATTTGTGCTGCAGCAGAGGTCTGATCGGCGCAAACATCAATCAGGCTTTGTTGATTAGTGCGCCCCTACTTAATAACTACCTGAAATTTAATTCAACCAGTTCGTAGTTCATTTGCAATATTCCAATGGAATGATAGTCCTCTTTAGTTTTTATTTATAAATATATCAAATATCATAAGACATAATTTTTAAGTAAATATTTTTTTAAATTTTATTTATTTATGTATTAATAATTATTAACAGATATAAATTATATAAAAACCTTCTTTTACATTTCGTCAAATTCGATCAATTTAATTTTATGGAGAACATATTTATAATGAAGTAAATAATTAATAAATTAACAATGCAATGAGTATTGCTTAGAATGCATAAAAAGTTTTTAATTGAAAAACTGTTTCGATTAATATAAGCAGATGTGCGATTTTACTTCTATATACATAGCTAAATCAGAAAATACTTTCACATTTCTAATATTTTTCTACAAAAATTTTTCGTATCCTCATTAAAAAAAGTATATCATTTTTACGCGATTTCTGAGTGAATTGAAAAAATAAGTCATAGAGTAAGTCAAAAAAGACGCGAAATAAAATAAAAATTTCAATCATTCAAAGAGTTCACAACATCAATCATTCAAAGAGTTAACATATCATCATCATAGTTTAGAATTGGGACAATCAATTTTTATTAAGTTCTCACTTGAAAAATAGAAAAAAATAAATTAAGAAGTAGAAAAAAATGGTTAAAGTGGTAAGAGTTATAGTTTGATTTACACAAGCCCTTGGTCTGGGTGATATTCATTTTAATTATATGGCAATGATTGCGTTATCTTGCCGACAACAATGGCACCAGCTACACAGTTTTAAAATCCATTTTAAATACGAACAAAATATGATCAATGAAATGTTAAAATATTCAAATTGGTGCAATAAAATGAACAATAAACAAGTGTTTACTTTTTTTTGTACAACGTTTATAACTTGCCCTGTGCTTCTTCGAAATAATTTTCTTCTTTTACCATACATTTTCAAAAATACTGTCGCTTGTATTGTTATAATACTAGGATACATCTACTTTACCAGTTTGCTATTGCCACATGAAATTGAATCTGTTTCCTTAGCCGTTGAATTGAAACTGACATTGTTTTTTTACAATTGGATTTTCGTTCAGCGCAAGTCCTTGCAGTTTGAGATACGTCGCCGTCAGACCTCGTGCCCGCACTTCGAGCCGTGCGAGCTGTTTGCAGCGACCGAAACTTGAGTCAGTCGATGAGATAATTTAGGACTACGACGAAAAAATAAAAATATACGAAAATACGTTACAGCGATGTTGATATCACATTGAATTTATTTGCACTTGGCAAACGATAGCTCTGAAAAATTATGTTATCGTAATCACAATGCAATTATGATTACGATATATATATATATAGAGAGAGAGAGAGAGAGAGAGAGAGAGAGATAGAGAGATAGAGAGAGTGTATTTGTATATATATTCATTTTTCTGTCTGTAATATGCAAATTTTTCTCTTCTTATTAAGTAACAAAAGTAAATGGGCCTATTCTGATTTTATTATTAGAGAAAGTTTTGCAATAGTTCATATATCTGAAAACTATTAAACTAATTATTATATACAATTAAAAGTGTCTACCGACAAGATTACATGTTTCTATGAAGATTACTCAATCCTCGCCATCAACCATCTCCTACTGTCTGAAGTTATCAACAGAGTTCTCAGTTTTTGCATTCCCTCGAAAGCGGAAAAGATATTGCAGAAGCTAAAAAAAAAGAAGAAGGGCCATAACGCTCATGCGGCATTCATTAATTTCACTTTCCGTTAACAACAAACTCAAGCAGACTGGATAAGGCGTTGTTTGCACTGGCGGCCCCGAACGCCCTGATGAATGGCCGTCCCCGAAAAAAACATCCATTGAGCGGAATTGAGTGCAACTTTGTTTTTATGAAAGCGTTTTATTCATTTTTCGTCATAAGTACTTACGTCTTCTTTCGAACAAATGGAATTATTGTATTCATGATTTTGAGGAAAAGTAGATACATACGTCAGTAAAACAAACTATTTTATTGTTGTTGTTGTTTATTACGAATAGAGTGGCGACGTTATGATATATTCAACTTTTTGGACAGGTTGAGTTTCTTGGAAATTAATTCCTCAATATATCAACAGAATTTGTAACATACTAAAAACAGAAGAACACTTAAATAGAAAAAATAATATATTTTTTTTAAATACATATCTTGAAAATTAATATTATCAACCAATATTATGTTTATCTACACATGAAAACTTATATTTCTATTAAAACCGTACAAATTCTTACAAACCCCTGAATTCGATATCCTTAATTCCTCACTGAGGATTCCTATGTGAAAGAGACTAGTTTTTAGGATTCCGAGCTTTGGCTCGAAACCCTTTTTGAAGGCGGCTGCTTTTTGATGCAAAAATGGAAACCTTAAAGTTTCGTCATGTTCGTCCATCCTTCCGTATATCATAGGCATTTAACCCAAAAACTACAAAATGTGTATTGATAAACTTTACAGTATAGGTGTTTTGTATAAGCCGCTACTTAGTGTAGTAGTTAAACAACAAAAATAAAAAAAAAATAGAATATTTATATATCACATATACACAATATACAAATATACTCATATACTTAACTGACATTTAAAATTTTTATAATTGGACGCCCAGAAACTGAAAATACAAAAATTAGCGGCTAAAACAAATCTGTTTGTATAACGATAACATAAATTTAACACTGAGAAAATGTGCAATCATTTTCTATGTATTTCGTTGACATTTAAGTGAATAAGAATGTTATACCAGATTTCAGTTGGCCTTACATGATGAAGCTCCATCTATTTCCAGTATTTATAACTGATTTAACTAGTAATAACTTACTACTTTGGTCAGTTTTTGATTTTCTTAGGACTCCTACTATATATAAAGTCGTGTAGATAGTGACATAATCCCATAAGTGTAAAAATTTTGGGACTTCTATCAAAAACCTGCAACAAACAGTTTTGACAGTCCTCTGACTGCACACTAATTTTCATCAAGATTTATCAAACCGTTTTTAAAACATAAAAAATACAGAGACACAGATTATTTGCTTATTATTTTCTAAATTTTCATAACGATCATCTGCCATTTTTTAATTATAGAAGAACAGACAGATAGACAGACAGTAGCCTATCATTTGCGCAATTACATTTTTACTGTATACTAATTTTATTATAAAAGAACATATAGACGGACAAACAGACGCACTTACAAACATTAGATTATCACGTGTGCAATTACGTTTTCTTAAACGATTCTAATTTTCATTACGATCGGTCAAGCCGTTCTTCAGTTATAAAAAGATGTACATATATACAAACAGATATACATACAATAGTCTATATGTGCGCAAACACATATTCTTTCATTTATACCAATTTTCATCACGATCGGTCAAGCTGTTTTTCACTTATAATGTCCTTTTATCATCAGACATAAATTTTATAAAATGGTAGAATTGAGGTCAGTTAGTCATAAATGAATATCTATCACGAAGTTTCACAAAAAAATGAATGTACAAACAGACGCTACAGATTCATATAGTAGTATAGATATATATATATAGAAGTGGCAATTACCTGCGATTTTATTCAACCCAAGCTGAAATTTCGATAAAGCAAACATATATATTAGCTTTTTCCCGTGGTTCATTCGTGTAGACATAAAATAATGATTTTTTTTGTTTAGTATTTGCAAAAAGTCCGTTCTTAGTCGACGTGCATGTCTCCAAAAAAGTAACCAGTAACAATAGCTTATCATTTTGATGGATATGCTGTACTACTGCAAAGTTTGATAATTTGTTCAGTAGTTTTTACGTCTAAAAATAAAATATATCCATCCACCCTCACAAACTTTCACATTTATAATATAAAATCTATATCTATCAATAAAACTGAAGTCGTCTATGTGTGATTCCATAATTATTGAATCATTTTAAGTCCATAGAAGTATTTAATGTTATGAATATCCAAAAAACCGTTTTAAAAAAAAACTGTCCGTCTTTTTTCCAAGGAAACCTTCGGAACGATTGAGCGATCTTGATGATTTATATATCAAAATTGGAAAACCCTTAAAAATTGAATGAATCGATCAGAATCGAATCTGAAGTCGTCCCAGGACCGAAATAGAGATCGGACCAAAATGGGAATCGAGAACGGTAACGGTATTGGGATCATAGTCGACACGGGGTCATCGGTCAAAACAAAAGATGTAGAGTTCATGTTTAAGGGGGCGGAGCCGTGGGCGTAAGCTAGTGTTACAATAAATAAAAATACAATCCAGGCCACAGCCTAGGATCCTATATGTGGATCAATATTTTTTTATTATCATCCCACCCGCAATCGAGTTCAGTACTTTTTGTAATTGAATTAAGCGTCTTTTACCGAGAAAAAAATGTTCAAATTTCATCTACAAAATCATTATTTGCATTTTTTTAAGTATGAAGTTTTTAAGGGGCGAACGGACATACAGGTCCGCTTTGCCATTTGCCGGCCTTTTAAAAGGGCTTTTTTTTTCTTGAAAACCCCCTTTTGTTCATTTTTACTCTCATTAATTATAAATTAGTAGTTATTGTCTTTATTTTTTTTTTTGCTCTTAGTTAACTTTCAATAAAGGAACTGTTAATCGAAATTTATCTCTAAATGATAAGCATCGACAATAAGAAATAGATATTGTATAAATTTTAAATTTATTGAATAGTATGTGTTCGCCTACATATATACGAATAAATTACTCATTATTATACATTTATAATAAAAACTATTGCGTCTATAGAGTAACATGCCGATCACGTCATGAAAACGAACAAAATAAAATGAATACATCTAAAGCCGGAAAAACAAGAAAATATATTACATCAGATTTGCAATTGAATCGCTTGACCTCTACCGCCGGGCCATCTGTTTTACAAAGAGCGAACTGTTTTACATGAAAGTTTTGCATATTACGCCGCATTGCCGCGGAAAGCCGGAGGTCCGAAACCGCCCGCCGCCCGCCCTGAGCTCTGAATAAAATATCCCCGTTGGAAGATTCAACCGTAGCTCGTTAATCATCACGTATCTACGAGTACTTTCGTGATATTAATAAGAGCTGTACATATTATTACGAAAGTGACGTACGGTGTATATCGTGATATTGTGTATTGGTCTAATATCGCGGTACGTTCCCAAAGATATGTTAATTTATATCTTCGAGCATATAAAAAATATGAGGAATGTATCATTGTATTGTTATTATAAATGGACGAAGCCTTTTGAAAAATAAGAAATTGCTTGAATATCGTGTTATCACACGGTTAAATCATACCATCCCACAATTTTTACGGTTCCCTACCTCAAAAAAAAAATACGGAATCCTTATAAGATCACTACGTCGTTCGTCTGTCTGTCTGTCAAAATCCTTTTTTCAGGGACAAGTGGAAGTATTAAATTGAAATGAAGGTCTGAAGGTGCCTTAGAGCTGTAAAAAAATCAATGTTTAAGATGCCGTATGCAGAAAATACAGCCAAAATACCACCATTCATGCCTTATATTTTGAAATTCGCAAGTAAATCCAAATTTATAAGATGCTTCATATTGACCTAGAATTATGAAATTTACCAAGAAGAAAGATTTCACTGCACAAATAAAAGAAAAAGTCTGAAAATCGTTAATTTGTTGATATATCATATGAAAAAAATATTTTTGTGATTACAAACTTGCACTTACAATTAAAATATGGATTGTGGTGTAGAATATTATGCAGGATATTATTAATTCCTCGCTATGTGAACTAAAGATTTTCTAATGATTTAAAAATTAGAATTTGTTTAAAAATTTCAAAAAGTATTTTGTATAAAAAATCAAAAGTTTTGTAATACCTGAGACCAATATCCTGTCACTATCAGTTTTGAAAACAGCACAAACAAGCGAAACTTTTGATAGTTAAAATATTTATATGCACAAATAAGCTTATACGGAAACAAGGGTACGAGTCCTTTTCGGTTTTCTATTAGAAATTGAGGAGTTTTAACTTCTCTCCACGCTAGCCCAGGCCAGTTCGGGTGCCGCTAACTACCGATGCAATATTTGGACCATACAAACGGTTGTATGTGACGCATACAAGGGTTGGCTTGATTTGATTTAAATCGAAAGCTTATTGGCCAAATCGCCCATGGTTAGGACGAAACCCAGTGTTTACGCCATTATACCCCTAAATTTGTAGTCTATTCTATAGAGTCTATGGCATAGAGAACAGACTTGAATACGGGGCAGGCAGAACGCGGGGTAGTGTGATGTCAGACCTTAACGTCTGTCAGCAAACGCGGAACACGAATGACGCTGCGCGCGCGGACGGTTCAGCAAACAAAATGCGGGCTAAAGCTGAAAAAACCCATTATAATAAACTGCTGTTAACGGGAGTGGACCGAAGGAAGTGGATTTTGGGATGAAGAAGGGCGCAAAGGTAGGTCTCCCGAACAGATAAATTACCCGTTCTTCTTTTGATTCGAAGTCAACACAATCGACCACAATCATAGCTTCCACGTTAGATGTAGGTCGAGCGGTTCTTATTAATTTCCATGCCGTTGTGACGGCGCGTTCTCCTCAGCAGGGTGCGGCTGAAGAAGGTCGCCTGGAACCCATCCACAGACATTTGCGAGCACAATTACTTATTCAAATGCTAATTCCTTCCTGTTCCGTGTTTTAATTAAGCGCCTCTGAAACTATGAAATTATAATAATATGCACTATGTTTTCAGCTAAAATGCTGCAGTATTTATAATTCCTCTGTAAATTGTTTTTCCTTTATATTTTATTTATAGTTCGTAATATAATCAATTAACATTGTGTACGATATAAACATGCTGGATTGATTCCTATGTTTGATTTTTTATGCTGAAAATTTCTCATACAGATTTATTATATAAATATATAATACTTGTGTAACTTTTACTTGTAGCTCCACCACTATGAATAGAGAGTCAAGAGATTTTGCAAATCTAAATCCTAAGATTGGTCTTGATCCCTTTTGCCAATCGTGATCTTGATCTTATTCCCCTATTCTCTATTTCAATCACTGTCCTCTCTCTCTCTCTCTCTCTCTCTCTCTCTCTATCTCTCAGGTAAAAGCGAATAAACAAACACGACCAACAAAATAATAGAAATATAGTGATTTTTATACAATTCGTTGTCTACGATTGTAAACAATTTATTGAAATTATACATACCATGATTTATGTGACAACGAGTTCTGTGAGTTTCTGAATGTAATCTAAATCGAGCTTAGCCATTATCAAATAGATTATGAAGGAGTACAAATAGTCGACAAATACTCCAATAGTTATTTATATTTAGCACGACTGTGTAATCTATCTGTACCCAATTTTATTAAAATCATTCATTCATTATTTAGCTATAAGAATATATACAGTCAAACAGACAGGCAAATTAATCAGCGACTTATATTTTATACGACAATATGTCAAATTTCACAGGAATCGCTAAAATCAATTATTGAGTAACAAAACCACATAACTACATACAAACATTCAGTGAGGTAGAACCTATTTGTCTCACGTACCAACCCACCTACGTAGTTTATAGTTATATGGAACGGTGAGTTTTGCCGAATTTTATTGGACTTGGTGCAATTCTGTTTGACTTATAACAAAAAAAAAAGATAAGTAAACCTATATCCTTATCCAATATTTGATCTATCTCCATACCTTACATCAAAATCAATGCAGTGGCTTAGGCCAGTAAGTTCGTAAGAAATATCCAATGTAACAGGTAATATTTATATTTCTACTATTATTATAATTAATTCAACCAACTAAAGTACTTTGCTTACCATATAGTGATAAAACCATTTTATAGAATTTCAATAAAGTAAAAAATAAAATCAGCTTACTAAAAAAATGTACATAATTTTATCGAAAACACATTTCTATAAATTTTGACAAGAATATGAACCATCTAATAATTTTCCTCTTAACGAGGGAAAATGAAAACATTATTTATACAGCGCGATGATGCCATTAGAATGAAAAATATGAAATTGGTTTTGCATATTAGATAAATTGAACCGCCACGATAACCCGCGGGAAATTTATGCACAATTACGCCACGAAACGAAAATCAACACAAAGTAATACGACCAGAGTAAATTTTGAATTACTTAATTATAAAATTACTTATGTCCTTTTGGATTCAATCATATTTAAATGTATATTAAAAGAATATTCTTTGCGGTCAGTTTAATTAATTTAACATAGGGTTTGTTTGTGCATTCATTTAAGTTCTTGGAAAAAAACTAATTTTTATATCGTTTCATTATGAAATCAATTGCAGTATTAGAATATACATACATATATCATTAAATCATTTATCATTTACAGGCACTGATCATATTTTACATACATATTTTATTGCAGTAATTTCATTTATAACTTAAAGAGTTTAAGCTATAGGTAAACTTATTACAAATTAAGAAATAGATTGTTTGAACTTGGATCAAACTTGATGCACCTTTCAAATATTTTCATAAAACAATTATCTCGTTTGCGTCTAATGCCTCATGAGAAATTAATCAAATACAGTGCAATATTTATATCACAGTTTAATTATTACATTGCATATTAGTACTACTAAATATTGTTATGTAATAATAATACGCTATACTTGAATTAAATAATTACGTTGTAAATTATACAAAAACATGAACAATCTTTGAATAATAAACAGTTCTTTAAAATAAGTGCAATTTGAAAAGAACGATTAATGAAATAAATTAAATTAAGCAATCACAAAGACAAAATGGTAAAACTATAATAATGTTTCTGTATGTGAGGCAACTACAAAGTCTCCTACTAGCTTAAACCGATTTTAACTCGGACGAAAGACAATAACAACATCGCGTCAGCCAACCTTGACGCGATAATATTCAACATTACAACAAGCAGCATCGCTACACGTCCCGATAGATCGGTACTGCCCCGAAATTCGGTTACTGTGCTAAATTCCAAAGTTGCCTGTTTACGGACGAGTCAAATCGGCTGAATTATCGGTGTTTGACCAACTGTTTGACGCGACGCTCCGAGGGGGTGCTGCGAGCAGCCTGTTGATACGACAGTTCGTCTAAGCAGATTACGTGTGTTTGCGCAGCGGCAGTCTTAATATAGTGGTGTGCAGCAGATTATGCATATATGCATATACGATTAGCTGCATAATTACGGATTATAGGGTTTGATGAAGTCGGTAAATACGTCGCGTATGTGATGTTGTTACATTTACAAACTAAAATTTGGCTAATTTTATTGTCTAAAGTGTGGTAAGTTTTTATTGTTATGTTTTTAGATTTTCGGATTCATAATTTTACAGGTTCACAATTGAGAAATCCTAAGTTTATCGTACGTGTAATAAGTATAGTAATAATTGTATACCTCGATTTTATATCAGTCAACTAAAGTGCTCTGTTGATGAGGGCAATAGATATAATTTCTCGTATTGAAATTTTTAAGAAAATAAAAGAATTATATATGTATTCAAATCATTTGAAATCTGTTTTAAATTTTCATTTGTAGATATTTAAAATCTAATCAAGTGCTTGTTGGGCTCATACACGAAGGGTTCTGTACCACCATATATTAAACACCACGTACTTTTTAAAAATAGTTGTTGAAAAACCAGAGGAAACATTAAAATTGAACAAAAAACAGCGATAAAAACAAGTTTCTTGTATGGGGGCACTTTTAATTTTTAATTTTATTTTGTTTATTGTTTTTATAGCAACTGTAGTAGAACATAGTGTGTAAATATTTCCAAAATTTATTACTATTATTATTCAGAAGAATAGGCAAAAATAACACGTTTCTTGTATGGGGCCTCTTTAAATTTTTAATTAATTTTATTATTGTTTATTGTTATTGAGGTAAAAGAAATTTACATTCTGTTAAATTTCAACTGTCGACCTGTTACGGTTCATGATATACAATTCATGGACAGAAAGACAGACTTACAAACAGAGAGATAGTAAGACGGTCTCGTTGGCACCCTTTGGGTGCGAAACCCTAAAATGCAAACTGGTTGAGGCATCAGTATTTGTTTTTAATTAAAACTACATCAAACTACAAAAAATCGTTAGAATATTTCAAAACTCTCGCTCACTGAGCAGTCCTAAAATAATAGTAAACAAAGCCCGTTGAGATTCTTTATATTCCGCGCTACAATTGTTTTGTATTTTTTTATTTATTTACAAAATGGAACAGATTTAACACTCCTCGTGTTTTCTTAATTGTAATATTGATATTCAGAGTTAACAGAAAATAGCATAAAAATGCAACTGTGTGCTGCATTAAACCTGCTCTCCACTACACTCCCACACTTCCACAGTACTGCATTTATTCTATAGTCTATTATAAGTACACCCCATACGTGTTGGCATATCGAAGGCGAAACTCTGAGCGTCTCTAGACACCTAGTGTTCAGAGATATTATTACGACGACCTAAGTTGGCGAGGCGCCGCTCCTGCAAGCAAATAGTTAGCCGATCAGCAAACAACGAAACGGGCCGTTAAGCATTCCATACGCGTGCGCTCAGTCCGTCACACCTTTAACCTTCGCACATGTGCAAGGAATAATTGACAAAGTTTTATTGCAATCGGGTACGGGCAGTACATAAAATATAAACAATCAAACAAATATATATTTACTTTCAAATTTTAGATATAATTCCTTAAATTATTTCACAAAACTCTAATTTTGTAAGTGTGCTCGACTTACATCTTCTGTAAATTAACAAAGCATTTTTAGGCCTTTTTTTTCGTGAAACTCGCCTAAAGGTTATGACGGCCTTTGGAAACACGGTCTCGCTTAACGGGACCTCTATCGGCGCTCCGGCGAGAGCGATTTACAAATGTACAATTTAAATTTCAGATTCGAGTTAAACGGGCCCGGTTATTTGTCAAATCGTTCGTTCCGCCGTAGATGGGCGCCAATTAGCGAACGATATCGCGCCGTAACGATGTCGTAACGGCGCCGTTTAATACCATAATAACGTCCGACGATTTATATAGTAATATAGGTACCACTATTATTGCAATATTTGTATAATATCTAGTTTATTTTCACTTAGGTACAACAAAAAAGGCACACTCACCTTCTTTACGTTTGCGAAGATTTAAATCTTTTTTATTGTATTAAATTAGACCAAATATTTCGAGGAGGAATGAGTTCCTAAAAGCGATTTTTATTTATATAAAATTATATGAAATATATAGAAACATACATTTGTGTATGGGCTTTATATTTTTGTATACATATGTTACATTAATTATGTAAGTTTATTTAATTTTTTTTTTAATTTGTAAGAACATAACCGTAATTGGCATAAAGTAAAACTATAAATTATTTTATCTTTTTTTTCCAATATCTTTTTTTGACATTACATTTTATTGCCGTAGACTGTGAAGTATTTGTTTAAAATAAAAGATATAAACTAATAATCATTATATAAAGTCTTCATTTTTTAATTCAATAGTGTGAAAAGAAAGTTTCAAGCTTATGATATGATTTTATATTATAATCAAAAGATATTAAATAATAAATTTAATGAGGGTATAAGTAAATTTAATTGAACTAAAATCAGACATTGCATCCAATAACTTCAATATATACTGACTCTCGCGCAAAAACTTTCACAGCAGAGCGCTCCGAGTCTGACTTCATCCCCATCAATTAAAACTATCAAGAAACGAGACTTGAAGTGGAATTAAATGCTTCGAACAGAACGAAGGTTTTACTGCAGCCACGATTTATGACTCTAACTGTAGGATAACTGCTATGCTTCTCAATTTCTAGGTTAACAAAAGTTGTCTGCCGATGTAGAGGTGATTACGAAAAGAGGGAGCCACGCAGACAGCGAGTGCTTGGAACTGCCCGATTATCTGGAACAAAATATGCATCGGAATGTTAAAAGGTTGAAACTGTTTTGTTTATTGCATTGTTTACATGATAATGCCCGTTTGTTAGGCATAATGGGTGCCGTAATAATTTTGGTATTTTTCATTATTATCCCAAATCCGTTTTGCGGCTGAGAAGTCTTTATCTGCAATCCACATGGTCGGCGGCTAGATTATCATTACAACAGATTATCCCAAACTCTTGAAAGTTAATTCTTCTCATGACAAATTATTTTTGGAGTTAAAAAGAATTCATTTTTCTCTTCTGAATATGCAAACCGCAAATTTATAGATACAAACGGCTATTATTCTTATGTTTTATTGCGACTTCGTACTATGAAAATGGCGAATTTTTGTTAGCGCTTGAGCTCGATTGTGTAACAAAACTTGCACTCCGACTTAGAAATTCTATTACAAGAAAAAAAAATGCGAACGATACACCGCAGTATTTACCCTGGGGACGCAAATGAAATATTGGAATGTTCTTAAGATGTGTTATTACGGCTAGGGCGCATCCATATATGTGTACATGACAAGGATGAAAACTCTCAGGATTTGTTGTTTTTGTAGGAACTCTATTTGTACAAAAAATAAACTAAATAGAACGTAACAAATGCTATAACTTGTAACATGGAATAAAATATGCATGAAATTGTCATTTTGTAAAAGCAAAACTTCCGCACATCCAGACAGGTGAATTTCTGCACCTATACATTAGTAAACTTCTATTAGGCATTTGTTCTATAAAATTATTATTATGATTCATTTTAAAAATGTTTAAAAACATTCAGAATATGCGTACAAAATGTATCTGTATTAGGGCAAGGATAGAAGGAAAATTTTTCAAATTCTTGCAACTTCATGTATTTTAATTCATTTTATTCCTCTAGCCATGCAATCCACATGCTATGAATGCGCTCAATGCTTCATTATTTTTAATATAAATTTATATTCTTCAACTAAATTTAATGCCTAATACATTATAATATTGATATTATGTTAGAAAACGTGGAGAAAGTTACTTATTATTTGTACGATAATGAAATGCGCTAACTATGAAATTGTGATGTGGAAAAAAACGGTAATATTTCAAATAAAAAATCAATTCTTTAGATAAATACAATGTGACCATGATGATATTAAAAATCCTACTTAAATGCAGAACCGATTTTATAATCGAACATAACATAAAAATTATGATATTCAAAATATAATATGTAGTATTGAAATAAAAAAAAACATTTAATTGGAATAGACACTGAGGTTATATCGTTATGCTGAAAACGGAATATTCATAATAAAAGGGTAATTTTTAGCAAAATATTAAGATAATATTACGGCACTGGATAATATTTTTAGTGAAACAATTTGACGAAATAAACAAATCTTTGTTTGCTCTTTATCCATCGGAAAACGTTAAACAAAAAAAATATTGGATTTGAAATTGTCTTAGCGGAACAGCGTTTTCGGTTGGTCGTGCAAGAGCTCGTCAGAACTCCTCCGGAAAATAAATGAGTTTATATCTCTCGCACAATACTTTATGATAATTTCCATAACGAAGTGACGTGCTGAATAATTTTATTTACCGGGACTCGAAGAAGTGCGAAGTTGAATATAAAACGGGAAGCCGTTGACCATCTTGATTAATAGCGGAAAGTGTTATATATATATATATATGTGTGTGTGTGTGTGTGTGTGTATAACACTATTTATGCATATACTAGCTGACCCGGTGAACTTCGGACTGCCTTAGAATTAATAAATTAAAGTTAAAAAAAAATCATAATAACAATGAGAGGCAAATGTCCGGAATAGCAGCTTTACATTAAATATGATAGGTACTTTAAATTTAACATTTTACCATAGCATAACCATAACTACTTCTAACGAACCTACGGTTGTGTCATCATTTTTTAATAACTCACTGTTTACTTCGTCTATTGTCAGTATGTCTAAATTATTTAATTATTCTATTTTTTCCCAGTCTTCGAATATTGCAAGTATTGGCGAGAAGTCTTTCTTTACATTCTTTTGATTTTAAGTTAGCCCTTTCATTCCTTTTTTGCGTTATATGTAATCTGTCGTTTCCAAGCCAAAATTTCACTATGTTTAAAGTTTTGGAATATGATAATAATGGAATCGCATCCAATACGGCCACTGTTGATGTTCGTTGCCGAATTAGGTAAATCTTAGTGTTATTTTTTTTTTAATGCTTATAAAAATATTTTTTTGCAAAGCTCGTCGTGGCAGCCATTACCCAAATTAAAACAGAAAAGCATAGAATTATAATGTCGAACAAATTTACGTTTATTCGTGGCACACAATTCGCACAAGTATAAATAAAGATATACCACATATTTTTAACAAAATAAGTCTCTTACAAAGGACCTTATTGTTATCTTTCTTAGATGTAATTTCAAATGACACTGTTATTTCTTAACCGAAGAGAAAGAAAGAGAAAGAATAAAGACACTAGTTAAGACAGAAAGAGAAAGAATAAGGACACATGGTGAACATTTGTACGGCGGCGAAGCCAATACCGTATGCCACGCCCACTACGAAGCCAATTTCGTTTGATCATTTTTTTTATGTAGGCTTTTCTATTTCGATGATTGCCTACGATTGTGACAATGTTTTGTATACCGCTTATTTGTTTCTGGAACAAATACACTGATCCCCTACCTGACTAATCACCTTATTTATAAAACTATTTTAATTATGTTAGGTTTTGTCACTTTCTAACAAACATAAATGTCGATGTGATAGATAAGAACAAACGAATTTTAGCAGCTTAACAGTTTATTCGGATTACGTTAGCTTTAACCTTAGCAACACAATATCGGTTTAATGACGTCTACATGTAACCTCTATTCTTTCATTTAATTAACGATTTAAATTAAAAAAAAATACGGGTAACTTATAGTTTTCAATTTTTCCTGGCTATGCGATAAAAACTACTGCTCAATATTAATGTAATGTTCTCTCGTGCAGGAAATTAAGTGGCTTATCAAACTCAAAAATTCTAAAAACGGTTGTTCTTATAGACTATTTCTGGTGCTTTTTGCTGCTTTCAAACAGCTCTAAGTTTTGAAAAATACACCTAGCTGTAAATCATTTCATTTGAACTTAAAGGTTTCTCCGAAAGAGGCTTAAGAGCATTTACAAGCTCTCGGAGTTCAAAAGTATAATATTAATACGTTTTTAACTTTTTGAGTTCAAACATTTAAATTTAATTAGTAAAGCGCTATTTTTTATTCGACACAGTTTTCAAGCAAAGAAAGTTGACCAGTAACAAACATCAATCCACCAAGAACTTTAAAAGTCATTTTGAAAAAATCTTTCTTGCCAATTTTTTTTAACGATAACTTCCTAATGTATGAAAAAAAACAGTATTCATACCGAAATTTAAAAACGCTATTTTTAATACTTCAACTACAACATTTTTCAAACAAGTTATTAGATTTTTATCTGTTGTACGCCATTCGAGGTAGTTTAAAAAAAAAAATACCGAATACCAAACATCAAACTCAATTTCTGAAATTATTCAATTATCATATCGGGAAGTGAAAATCTTTAATCAAAATCCGTCATATAGCGTTTAAGTAAAATCCGTTCGAACATACATACACACGAAGAATTCTCTACGTAGATTAGTGTGGATTACCATGTATTTAAGGGGTGCGTTTATCACGGCGCTCAACGCTACGTGCCTATCATTCAGATGTAAATTCATGTTTTGTTTCGCAACGTTAAGCGTCTCTAAGCCCTCATATATTCTAGTGATTATGTTCTCATCTCTTCTAACAAATAATAAAATATGGCTGTTTTTTAATTTAATTTTTTTTTTACAAAATCAATGTTTTTTTAGATACTGAATTATATGAATAAAACAATTTTTTTTTTCGACAATGCGTGTCTCTTCAGCGTGTTCGGAAATTCGCAATAAAATATTAGGATTTTAACTTTGACACAACTTTAACACTGGTGACCCATATGGTTAAACCGAACGGTGCAGATAGAAGTCGACGAGACTGTCTACGTCGAGAGTCGGCCAGAGGCTGGCGACAGTCACGGGATCACCGCCGGCGCCGTCACGCGCACAGGCGACAACGAGGGCTTTACTATTGGCCACCGGTCACGTCACAACTCCTCTCAGAACGCCGGCCCGCTTTTATTACCATATAAGGCAAAAGATTTGTTCCCGGGCCTCGTCATGAGAAAGTGCCGTGCGCAGCCCGAGCCCCTCGCGCGACTGTCGCCGCATCGTTTACACGAGTGCCGTATGACCGCTACAAACAAAAATCGGTTTAGTGTACCAACATTTTTTTTTCCCACCTAAATTTCAGCACGCTTTGACTTCCTTACGGCGGGTCGCATCTAAAGAAACAAAAATTGAAATAGTAAACGTAATCTGTTAGATTTGACAGATTTTCCATATGTTAGTTGCTTATTTTTTTTTTGTGCCACTTGCCCTTTCATGTTTTAGTGAAATAACTATGTTATTTGTGAAGAATACAGACATCCCGCCATGAAGCAGCCAGTATATTACATCGCTGCATTAAGTGCATTCTAGACTTTGTAGTCTCTAGGGGATCCATCCTTTCAGTCGATCTGAAAACTTTTCCACTTATCTCCCACCCCGAAAGCAGAAAATCAATACAGTTGTTAAAAGTCTTCAGACTCAATTTATGACAACTTCTTTATGCATGGAGTCGGTGTGTTCCTCAGTTAAACTTGTTTAAATTTTACATTAAAAAAAAGAGATCATTGATTATTTCTTTTGTATTAATGGTGACTCACAAGTGTATTTGAAATTTGTTTGAA
>BGZK01003828.1:0-18915 GCA_005406025.1 Eumeta japonica
TTATCCATTTTCCATCATTACGTTGTATTCATTCATTTTGGTGGACAGAAAAGAAATAGAAATACGGAGGGGTGTCCTCTTTACTTTTTATATTTATATTTTTACATTTCATTTATGTATTTGATCATATCAAAACCAACTAGATACAAACAGCACTAATCAAGGGATTATGCTGCATCTTTTTACTTATGAAGTAAGAAAATACTTTTTCCCCGACCTAAAATCAAAATTATTATAAAATTCTAATAGAAATCTCTTCATGAAAACATTTTAAGTAAAATTTTTTTATTAAATTACATATCATGCTTTTAGCTGGTTTCAGTAGTAGGTAAGACATATATGTCAGTATACTAACTGGTCCGGCAGATGCTGTTCTGTCCTTTTCGTTATATAATGAGTTTGTATATTATGCGCCCACAACTTCGCCCGCGTGGGCATAGACTGAATTCCCTCATCTTGTATATCGATTGATTTTCCTGCCGATCTCAATCCCGGTCTAACGTTCGATTCCGATTCTGACACTGCTCCTGATTCCGATCCCGGACACGATCTTGATTCTGATCGTCGTCTCACCCTTAATTTCGACCCCAGTTAGGTTTTAGTTTTTATTCCAGGCCCGCTCTCAATTTTGACCTTGGTCCCATTCTCAATTCTGCTTTCTATACCGTTTTATGGTCCAAATCCAACTACCGGTCTAGTCAACTGCGGCCCGGCACACGCTATCTTGTATGTAGCTTGCCTATATAGTTAATACCTGCAGCTGCATCAGCATATTCATAGAGTAAAATCCTACATCTTTTGTATCGTTCGATGTCAATCTAATCCCGATTACACTTTCTATTTCGATTTTCCACTTTGATTTTATCACGACGCCATATTTTGTTTTGACCCAGTCCCGTTTTCAATGACGATCCCCCACCCCACCTCAAATTTTGATTTCGCTATCAGTCATTTATTTCACAATCGCCATCACGATTTAAACGAAGCCAGGAGGAAATGCTAATATTAAAATAAAATATGGTATAGAATAGCTTTCTATGAGCTAAAGAATTGTTAAAATAGTCTCACGAATATAAATTCATCGATGAAGTCAGAGGTAAATGTTAGCGGCCTAATTTAGTCAAAAAAAGCGTAAACATTTTTTAGAGAATGAATTTCTAGATTCAATTCATTATTTCGCTTTAGTAGCGCATTGCGCGGATGAACTCGAGGACAAATGCTAGTTTTTTTTTTTTTATCTTTCCGGGTGTTCATATAACATTTCACAAATTGTTTACCGTAAACGGATCAATGGATTAGGCATGCATAGAGAACAAATAGACTTAAATTCGTTTTTATTTATTGTATATAGATTTGAATTTCTTCATCTTTTGTATCGATCGATATCGGTCTCAATCCCGATATTTTGATAGTACGTTACGGTAATGAGTTCATACAAAAATCCCTTAGAAAAAGGTACTTTCAATTACCCGATTATCCAAATTTTCCGGGCGTTTTTAAATCTCTTTTCCTGTAAAAACCTATTTCGGACTGTTACGAATTATTAGAAAAATAACCTAATCGGTCCAGCTGTTCTCAAGTGCTTCGCTTACCAGCAAACACCATTTCATTTTTATTATACATATAAATTTATTTTTATTTATATACGAAGTACAACAAAACAAATTTAAAAATTTCATAAATTTTTTAGACGATGTCAACAATAGGTAGCACACGATTAGGTTTTCAGATAAAATATGCAAATACGACATCGTAATTTATATATATATGTTAATTTAAAAGTGTTTTTCTTTACATTATATGTACAACGGAAATAAATTCAAGGTTATACGTGAATACCTAGTCGCGAATTCTAAGTACAAAGCGAAAATGAACTGCAATATCATTACGTTTACCCACACACGACTTGTCTACGGTTGGCGTTTTTGTTTTAATTCTTTTTTCAATTTGTTATTCGCCATATTTCACAATAAAACTAAAGAGGTGTCAAGGGACACCCGGATGGAACGAAGTTTCTTTTGATTAATTAGTAAAGGAATTGTAATATTTTTTTTTTTAAATTATAATAATATTTTTTTATTATTATTAACAAATATAATGTAATATAAACTTAATCAGTAGGCTCAATTTTAGTAATAATTGGCTTGTGGTAACTGAAGTAGGAAACATATGTTTGGGATTCTAATTTATTTTTATTATTTATTATATACAAAAAACCTGTATACACTCAACAAAAATAATCGTCGCGACACCACACGGTTCAATGTGAAATAGAAAGACGAAACGAAAATAATTGGCTTGCTTTCTATGAGAGAGAGAGAGAGAGAGACAGACAGAGAAACACGCGCACGCAGCACGGCTTATAACTATAGCAAAAGTGTCGTTACAACTTTTGTCATTATTTTCCGTCTACCCCCAAACGTAAGGATAAGGAACTTCTGTTCCAAAAGTCTCATTCTAGATGTTTTCGCGTACGTAAGGACGGTAATGCGCACGGGCATGTACGCGGCTGTGTTTCCGCCACGTGATTAAGCACTAATTTGCAGTCCACACGTTAAGATTATACACCCATATCTCGTAACTGTACTGTGAAATGTCAGTCCGTTCCGGGCGATCCGTAAAATGGGAACATAGACGCAACGCTGACGCCTGCTTACGGAAGCGGTCTCAAACGAAAGTTGGCATTAACGGTCGGGGAACGCACATTGATAATGCACTTCTATTGCAGACGTTCACTATTTCCAACGTGACGGGTTAAAATACACCTTTTTTTTTTTTTGTTGGCATTCGTAGATTCACGTATCAGTCATAATATTTGATGAATAAATCGACATTAGATTCATAACTTAGCTTTCAATACTTACAATGAACTTGCGCCGTTTTAGCTTTATGCATCTAGTAAAGTTTATTTGAAGCGTCAATAACTGTACAAGGTCTTTTCGGCCGTTCCAAGGCGAAACGTTAATTAATATAAAATTCACACACTAAATCAGTATGCGTCGTTTCAAAATTGAATTATGACCCAAATAAACAAGAATTCTTGAATTTCCATTTCGTATACAGATAAGGGTTGCCAATTGTACTCTAAAATAAGCTATTGTAGTTGACTATGTTAAAATATTAACAGAAACTAATTCTTTTGGCACAAAATTCACTAGTACCTTATATAACTGAAAATTAATTAATGATTAAACTACAAAAGTACGTTCAACTAACATGAACATTTTATTGTTTCCTTTAGTTGTCAGCCCTAATACAGGTTGACTTAAGGGCATAGCAAAATTGTATATCTCTTTCGATATTTAACGATAGAAGGCTGATTTCTAACTTATAAAGAAAACTGATTGAAGTGGACGAAGGCGTACTACGAAGTCATCGGCATTAATTTTAAAACGATGATAAAAATTAAACTTGTGAAAACCGCTGTGCGGTTTATACTTAACAACATTTATAGACTTTCTTTAATAATATACATTATCGTTTCATGTATATCAAAATGGTTATAACACAAACCTATCACGCCAATCAAACTCAGACAGATATGCCCTAATCCGTTACACTGTAAATATATACATATTTCGTTGAATACAGCTGAAAACGTTTTTTTTTTATTACAGTTTTGAAATATTCTTAAATACCATTTGCTACTGGTGCTTCAGCCGAGTACCCTGATCGATGCATGCATAATCGTTTTAAAATATCGTAGAGCTGGCACACGGCAAATTCACTTTTATCTTTATCTACGGCAAAATTACTTTTTTTATCTTCAAACATTGACACCCCCGATTTTCCAGCATGAGTTTGAATCATACTATACATATTATGTAGAAAGAATATACAGGCTAGTTGCACCTAAAGAAGAACAACATTAAAGAATGCAAGTGAGCGGACCCGCAGACGATTGTAATCTGAATTCAAAATGTAAAAATAACGTATATTTATTACTGAAATTGATTTTGTTGCTGTTTGACTCACTCACGAACTCACTTGATTACAAAAAAGTTGATCTGGCCAACCCTTTGACACAAAATGTATGTTTGAATGACAGTAACGCTTGGGCATCGACAATGCAGTCCAAAATTAAAATATAAGCCTTTAAGAATTTCTCGCCTATCCTTCTCTTTCTCATATTGCCGAATCAGTCGGGAACAAAGATTCTCTTTACCCCTTTTTTTCATGATGATGATTCGAAGTAATTATAGGAAGTTATGACGCGAAGAGATGACGCTCTTCACGTGTACCTGAGACAACGTTACATTTTGTCTTGTATATACTAATATAAAATTGGGAAAACCCAGTTTCACGGAATGCTGGTTTGACATTTTGTACAGTGAATTACAATTTATCATAGAACTATTCTAAAATTAAAAATGGCTGGCAAAATAATACGCCTTTTTTAAGTATTGCCAGCCATTCCTCGGTGTTGTGTCCTGAAATATTGATGCTCTACACAGCTCAATCCGTGGTAAACCCGACAGTTTGGCTTTTTAATTCACAATCCAATACATCGACTACGAATTAAAGTTTCTCTGAGTACATTTTCAGCATTAAATATTTATTATTAATATATTTTCATTTGCAGTCTAATTCGTGAGGTAGGTTATAAACTAGAAAAAAAAATTCTCTTAATATTCTTTATATTGAAATTTTCAACTTATTTGTAAGCTGAAATGTATATATTGCATATTGCAATTTGTATGTATATATTGCATATTCATATCTAAACATCTGAGATTTCATTTTCAAATTAGTTATCGTTCCTCCGTTACGTCGGCTTATTCAAATGAAATGTTTTATTCTGTCGCCAAATGAAATTCGTAATAGTGTGTGAGCTGTGTAATTTAAAACAATCAAACGGTTAAAACATATTTTGCCTTTAAAGAAGAAAGAGTGCCTCGGTTGTGTGAAATCGCTCTAAAATTATTTCAAACAATATAAATTTAATTTAATATATTTTTCAATGTAAAGAGACAATGAAGAAAAATTAAAAATCAATAAGACGGAAAAAATATTTTGTAGCGTCATGTATCACTCTCATAACCGTTATTTCGTTCTAGGTATACCTTTCGGATATTTAAACAGATATTTAGATAGCATAAGGAACTTCGCAGTCAGATGTATAGGAGATAGATATATAGCACTTCGGATAGAACCCTTTTCTGATTTCTTTCACAAAGTTAAAGTTTTGTCTTTGAAAATTAAACTATGCTGATCAAGCTATTTAATCTCGTTCATATATCTATATGATATATACGTATCATCTGCAAGATTATCTCTTCAAAACCTCACGTTCACACAACGGCATGGCCACAATATACTCTTGTAAATGTTTGTACAATATACGTAGGTAAATATGTGTTTTGCTCAAAAAAAAATTATGTAGATGTATATTAGTATAAAAAATAGTTTAAGAATTGTTTTCCAATCGCATTACCTTAATCATGAGCCTTTCATACTTTGACGATTTCTCACAGAATCCTCGATGACCCCTTTTAGACGAGTTTATGTTTACACTAGATTTTACCGTCACGATTCTGATCTATATGAGCGAATTTATTAATCTGATTTCATTATGATTTTCAAAACTTCTAAAATATAAAATTGAGTTTTTACAAAATATGTATTTAAAACGAGAAAAGTAGAAGAGAAATACAGTAAAAATATATGAAATTTCACTCTTAGGTACTGATGATTAATGTAATATACTGTACAGAACTAAAGATATTTCGTGGAGCGGTGGTTACGGTCTCCTACGCTTGAAAATTGATTTAGCACTATTCATTCTGCCTTTTAAGATTTCGAAATGACAACACTAAAGATTATGATGCCTGTGTAAGCAGCAGTGAAATGAGGATTGAGCTGAAAGTTATGAGAGGGCTAAAAGTTTTTCGCTAATGTAATATTTCTTCCGTTTCTATGACTCTTTATTTGTAACGTGTTGAAAGAAGAAATACTTTATAACAACGTGGCAGATTTCAATTCTGACGCGTTTTTAACGTATTTCTCTAAGCACTCACATGTGCGGATAAAACCCATTTTTAATAAATATAAATTGTAGCTGTCTAAGCAGTCTTATAATTTACTTAAGAAAGTCCTCATTTTTGCAAATTTACTAACGTTAAATGATTTTAATCCATAAAATCAAAACGCACAGCAAAAATTTTCATAACCAACCGAGTTGTTTTATATACGCTTGAAAAATGAGTAGCATGATGTGTGTGTGTGTGTTTATGAGAGTAGATTGACCCATAAGAATCAACTTGTAGGTAAGCACACAAAAACCCGTCAAAGTGTAAAAAGTCGTTTCACCTTATACCGTATGGCATCAGCGCGTGAGCATCTAATAGTGTTGATTTAAACTTTTGCTGTCAATAAAAGCGTCGTACATTTTACGTACTCGTTAGTCTAATGGTACTTAACTAACATCAACGTACGTTTGAATTGATTTTTATTTGCACTAACTTGTTTAATTATCGTCCTACATCTTTAGATATATTTCCTGTAGTTGCCTAACATTTACTCGCAGCTCCGTTTGCGTTAATAAGAGATTACGTAAAGGTGAACATTTCTAACAGCCCACAAGCCAGCTACTATGAATATAAGGCTTTGAATTTATAAGACTACCACGTCCTCCTCCGTTCTTGTCACGTGTGGTCACATTTGCGATGTCACTCCCACTCTTCTACTCTTCTGGTGTGTCATCACATACTTAGCAATTTTAAATTACTTAATTAAGATGTCACTATCAAAATTGTTTTTAGAATGTGTATATTTCATATTTACACATGTGATATCAAGAAGCTTGTGACTCGTCCTCGTCACAACATTTCACAATTTAGAATTGCCACCTCCCCCTCGCCACCTCAATTTGCGAAGTAATTTATGAATGGCTATTAATATTGAATGCATCATAAATCTGAACCCATCTTAGTCCTGTTTCCGATGCCACTTTATATCCTGGTCTCATTACAAACTCTAGTTCTAGTTGAGATTATGTTGTACTATGGTTACAGTATGTAAATTTGTAGAGTATAATATTCCACTATGTCACTATATGCCCCACTCGACCAGATCAAACACTCGTCGTAATGTAAGAGCGACTTATCATGACTTAACGAAGGAAGCAAAAACAAAAAAAAAAACTGGGTATCTAGCGAAAGTTGCCCACGATGCATATGCAATAAAAAAACAGGAAGTTTAATAAATTAATGCGTTAAATATGCTTATAAGATTACATAATATTTTAATTTCTTCGGATGCTGTGTCAATAAAAATACAATACCACGACAACCGGGCTTTGCTCGGCGTCTTTTTGGTTTTGCTGAGGGAATATGATAAATTCCCACGGGAACAGACTAACTATTCCATTTGGCATGTAAACGTTATACATAGGGAGAAATAATATTCAAATACGTACTTAAATCATAATCTCATAATTTAACGTCCAAATTGTCTCATGTATAACCATTGAGGTTATAAAGGAAATAAAAATTCATTTTCATCAAAAATTCACGTCAAATCAAAATTCTCAAAGAGTATTCGATGTATTGAATGTTGAAAAAGAAACTGAAGTTCTTTCAAGTATCACAAGTGATCTTCAATATGTTCAAATATCAAAACGACAGAAACGCTAGATTCTAAGAAAATTGGTTCAATTCAAAGACAGTCGGACGAGCTCAGCCTTCGAGATTTCAGCTCAAAACTTTCGTTTTGATCTTATATATAAGAAGCGCCGAGTTTTAAATTCTGTAAACACTCGATAAAATCGCATCTTCACGTTTATATTATTCTTTATTTTTCAAATCATGATTATTAACGGATGGACGATCAAAAGAACAAATAAAACGAAATAGTGCATCCATGTAATCTATGTATCTATGGAATAATATATGCAGTACTCTCAAATTGTTAACGCAACGGTGTACAATAGACATAACCTGTACACCTGGGCCGGCACTACGAGTTAGGTCAATTAATTAAATCCCCATACATTTTCTCGAATGAAAATGGAAGCGAGAAACTCTCGTTGCTTAAATAAATTATCTCTTAACGATGATAAAATTTTCCAGTTATCAAATATTTATAAAATAAAATACTTACTTTTAAAGAAAAACATAAAAATAAAGTTTTTGAAGTGCAAATTCGTTGATGGCGATTAGATAATCGAGAGTGAAATTTCAATGACGCGTCACGCATAGATACATTTCGTTACATAAAGAGAAGACAGAGGTAACACCGAGAGAAAGAGAAAAAAAAAACTGGCCAAGAGCATGTCGGACCGTGCTTATTATAGGGTTCTGAAGCCGTTATTATAAAGAAATACACTACAGATAAAAAAAGTAGGTTATTTCACTTTTTCCATGTTCCCTGCACAGAATAGTTATAAGCGCTTTAGACTATAACTAGAAAAACAAGTATGTCCATTATTATTATTTAATTAGTGTAAATTAAAGAGCATCATCAAAAGAGCGTATCTTTATGGCACTTACGTCTTTTCTGGAGCAATGCAGTTTTTTGGCAATAACTCAAAAACTGTATATCCAATCATATTCAAAATAATTTTCCCTAAAAGTATTTATTAAGCGTCACTTTCGTTATTTTTTTCATATTTTTTGGACATATGATTAAAAAGATAGAGCGGGAGGCACAATTTCTACAAAAAAATTATTAGAAACCTTAATTTTTTTAAAAGAACTGTCGAGATGTGTGCCACTTGTTGATGTTTATCAAAAAAATTTTTTCAGTTTCTGTTACATGTATGGTGAGTCTCCCCTAGGAATATTTATTTCTGTTATTCCACCACCAAACTAAGTAGCGGCTTATATAAAACACCTACATTATAACTTCATGAATATACGTCTTGTAGTTTTTGAATAAAATGCCTGTGACATACGGAAGAACATGATGAAACTACAAGGGTTTCATTTTTACCATTTTGACTCGGAACCCTAAAAAGCTATACATTTCGACGCCACGGGAGCGGAACAAAAAGCAGTGACGTGCACAGAACGATACAAAGCGATAGCATAAGATAAGCTACTGCATGCGCGAGTTGTAGATGTATGCGTCAGATGTTATATATGAACAGATCGTTATACGAGTAATTTACATTTACATTTTTTTTATTTTGGTGTAGTGTGATTTTTGGTCATATCTATGAAGAATTGTTAAATGCATTTAAACTACCAAATTTTATCAATAATAGCGTCGCTAAGTTTAAAAGTTCCACTTCTATCGCGTGTACGATAATGCTATAAAATCACGCTATAAAAGATCTTGTCAAAAATGTATATAAAAGAGCTCCACGAAGCGAAATTTTTTTATTTTAATATTTAAACATTTTTTTAATGTGCAATAAAGTCGAAAGTTGGAGAAAACTTTCTTATCTGACTCGTTATAAAATTAACTTTAAGTTAAATTTCTAACGGAAATATTTTTTGATGTGTTTTGAATACACTATTATTTATTCAAATTTTTAAATTAATATTTAATACCTTACAAAAACTATTTAGTGTGACGTATTCGATTTTGACGCCGCGCGTTCTACCTTAAAATGCCGCGCGGAGGTCCATTTTCAGCGTTAAATTAAAATTATAAATAACTGAGATAGAGTTTTGGGAATTAAAGATTTTTATAGGAAATTTCCTCCTTTTTAAGGATCTTTTTTTTTTGTTATGTCTTTAAAATTAAAAGTTCACGTAATATCGGCAAAATACCTTTTTTTTTGATCTTTAATTGTTTATAACTTTGCCATTTTTATGTGCTAACAAACGCTTTCTGATACATTTTTCTAGACATTTTTCCGGATCGAATGACCTATCGCACGTATTTTAGGACCAGTATCTTTGTTTTCAATATTTTTAAATTGTTACCTAAACTAAATAGAAAATAACTCAAATGCTATAAGAAATAAAAATTATTATAACTAATAAAACAAAAATACTATAAAATCATAGACAACCATAACCACATTTCTTTTTTTATTTATATAGCGATTTTAAATAATTTCTTTGACGGTAAAACAATCGAAAGATCATTACATGTGCCTACGAAAGCCACCAGAGAATTTTACGCCATCATGTCGCCAAGTACTTCATTCTGAGTAGAAACGTGTTCTGGTTTCGGCGAACGGTATCTAATTTCTTTTATAGTGATTTCGCAAACTTTCACCAAAAACTAGTCGCCGGGGCGTGTCTTTTTAGTTTTATATGCATGGACCATATCTTTATAACTCCATTTGTAATACGAATATTTTAAAGGATGGAATTTATTTGGAGTAATAAACCCCCTCTCGTCTGATCAGTTGAGAATATATTCAGGTTGTCATAGATTATGAAAATCTTTGGAGTATAAATAAATTTAAAAATTTTAAATTTTCCTCTACTTGTATTGTACATCAATATGTATCACAATTTTAAACTGAAATTGTTACTATTCTTGTAATCTGTTTATTTTTTAATCAAAAAGAGCAAATGTAAAACGAAACGAGATTTTTAAAATTCGCTTAAAAATCTGTGTATTTTGCAACCTTATTGCTGTCTAATTCACAACAAAAATGTCTATTGTATTCAATATAAATATCAAACCAACTTTAACTATCAATAAATATTCCAAGCGAAAACGCAGTTATTATATCGAAAGCTTTTCTTCATTCAATGATTCACATTTTACCACTACCACTATCCACAGGTCTCGGTCATAAGCTTCAAAATAAATCAAGTCGCTATTTAACCTTCAGTCAGGTGTTACAACTAGCACTTACTCTGGACATTACGTAAACTTTGTTTGTAATTTTCTCATTAGCAACATTCCGAGAGATTGCGCAACAAGGAGGTATATGGGTGCAAAATTTATCACAGAACAGCAGCAACAGCGTCTAAACCTGTGCTGTTGGAAGCAAACTGTGTCCTGTAATTTTACGTGCCCAACTCTTATTATTTTACGTATTACTATCGAAAGCATCCGTGGAGCGGCCGTTGTAGACGCTTGCTTCCGAAACGAGAGGATAGCTCGTTCTATTTCCGGTAGAGCAGCATTTTTGGAACAGAAAAGTAAAAGAGAAACTTTGTGACATATCACATGAACGTTATGAGAACGCTGTTGTGAGAAGTGCAAATACATACGTTTTATAAAATTTTAAATGCGTCATTAAAAAATATTATAGAAAAAATACAACAAACGATTATCCCTTTCTCATCTTAGAAACTGGTGAGGGTAAATTTTATTTACTATTATTATTATTAGTAATTTCAACACTGTTTTGCATGATGGGTCGTGGGGGTATCATGAGTTAGGGAGGTGTAATGAAACTTTAAAATTTAGGAGGTAACACCGAGGGATCTTAAAAAAATCCAATTAAGCCTGAATACACATTATATTTCCGTACGCGTCGCTCCGGAAAGAGAACCAGTTAGCAAGCAAATGTAAACGAGAGTTGAGGCCAAGGATATCATAACAGCATCGCTGCGAAAAAAAAAATGCTACAACACGTAAGCATTAATATAAAGCATATAAGGTGTGATGTGATAACAGTTTTCTGCTAAATTATATAACATTTTTATTATACTCAAACGAATTTAAAGTAAAATAAATTCATATACATAAATCGATGTAATAAAGAGAACTAATGTAGTCCACGTAAGAATTTTGCATTGACAACGAGATTCTTGCGTCTTTGCCTTACGAAAACTGCATCGTCATCGTCGACCATTATTGGCGGGGTGGTGTACGTAATGTCTCGAAATCGCAAATCTTCAGTCCTCGGCTAAATGCCACAACTATAGATTTCGAAAGTATCGCTGTGTATGTTATAAAAAAACTGCGAGTGATTGTGGAGCCAGTTTTGTTGCGTTCTTGAACCAGATTATAAGCGAAAGTGGAATGACTACCTACGTCTGAACTTGTAGAAGGAGGTCTATCAAAAATAAAGAAGTAGAACTCTTAAAAAATAGAGAAATAATCACTAACGACCACCTGATAGAAAATTTTATTAATATGTTATTCAAATATTATATAGTTATAACATCTAATATCAAAAATTAAATTTCCGTGGCAAAATTAAAAACGAAAATTATTTCAATTGAAACCGTCATTAAGGTATATAGAGAAAAGTGTTCAAAATATATATATAAACAATCATAACCATTAAAACATTTAATATTCATGACCGAAACTTATAAAAACTCTTGTATTAACACTTAACTACAATAGACAGCTTGTATATCAGCCAATTGTAATAGGTTATGTTTATAATAATGCGTATTAAATATATACGATTTTCTATTCACGATACAGTATGCATATTATGATTCGTATACTTCACGTCAACACATTAACTTGATACGGTAGAAAAGCATGAGCTTTCTCGCATTAAACTCTTACATTTAGACTATGACAAAGGGCAGGAGTATGTAACCTCTATGAAATTTTAAACTGTTACTAATTTCCCGTGCAACGGTAAAAGTTTATTCACCTACGTCACGATAACATTGGTCAAGGCAAAATAGAATGTTAGGTAGACGCCCAGAAGGAAAGACAATTATTGCGCGCGCTCTGTGAGGTCGTCGACCACTTCACTGCCGTAGCCTAGCGGCTGGTGGCGACTGGCTTCTTTTTTTTTCATTTTAATTTAATAAAACTATACCGAACCCAAACATTATGTTTGTTTCGTTTCGTTAGGGAAATAAGGTGCATGAAGATAATTCCGTTATTTTCATAGTCTCGTAATGTTTAGCCAAAGTTAGCAATGTAAACGCCAAAAATTGTATTTTTTTTTACTACTTCGTTGAGAAAAAGTCGATTTTTCTATAATTTCCGTCAATAAAATTAACGTGTGTTTTATACATTTCGAAAGTAACTGTGTAAACAACGTTAAAATCATATAATAATGTATGATATGATATGATTATGCGCACAAACAGACATACAACCGCAAATGATGATTTTTGTTTTTTTACTGTTTATTGATTACCCGTTACTTCATGGTTTAGTGACACTGTTCAGTGATTACCCATGTCCGAATTATCGAACCGTTGATCTAATCGACACCACACTATAATCTTCGTTGTGATGAAATAAATAACTATGTTTGCTGTTCTATTTGTTTACCTCTCGAATATATATATATACTAAATAGTCTTGAATAGCTTTAGTATATATATATATATATATCTATATCCAAGTTGAAAGCAACAACACGCTAGAACTAAATTGCTAGTTTTTCGTTGTCATATATATTTTACTATTTCAGTGACCATAAGCTAGAATGTTCTAAGATTGTGTTATATATGTAATAATACGTATGCCACCAATTCTTTTTGGCGGCGGGGGAAATTATTATCTAACTCACACACACTTTCAACTTTAACTTAGAAAGGATTAGACTATCTCGTCGACTGAGAATCGAATTCAAAACTATAAAATATCGCGCAAAATTTTATCCGTCCAGTAGACAGCACATGAATGCTGTAATCGAAAGTTACGTAAATAGGCATTAGTTTTTGCTCCATCAAAGTTAGGTCATTGAAACCATTTCAATAAACATCTAACATAAATAAAAATAAACATTGAATGTTTCTTCCTAAAAAATCGCCCTACATCATTATTTAAAAATCAGTCAAGATCAAAAATACAAACTAATTTTTAGGGTTCCGAGCCAAAATGGCTAAAACAGAACACTTATAGTTTCGACATGTCCGTCCGTCCGTCCTTTAGTATGTTACAGACATTTTATTCAAAAACTACAAAACATATATTGATTAAATTTATAGTGTAGGTGTCTTGTACAAACCGTTACTTAGTTTGGTAGTTTTTTTTTTCAGCACACATCGACATATGGCACATATTTCGACAGTTATTTTAATTAAAACATTTCTAGGTTTTAAACAATTTTTCTGATTACGTGAATAATTTCGAAAATAACCACTTCGAATGTAACAGAAATTGTTTCGCCCTCTATTTTTAAACCGTATGTCCCCAAAAATAACGAAGATAACGCTTAATATATACTTTTAAGGAAAATTATTTGAACATGATCGTCCTCAACAGGAGGACGTAAGTGCCATGATAATACTCTTTTGCTGATGCACTTTAGTTTACGCTTGTTTAATAGTAAAAGTAAGTTAGAAATAGCTAGTTTAATAATAATAAATCGACATGCCCACTTATTTTTCTAGTTATAAGCGACTAAAGTGTTTATATTTTTCATTACGGGAAATATGGAAAAAGTGTAACGATGTACATTTTTCGTGTGTAGTGCATTCTTTTGTAATAATGACTTCGGAACCCTATATTGAGCGTGTTTGCTCTTGACCAGTTTCGTTTTCTACAGGCACGAGCTAATTATTTTTTTATTATGTTATTATTTTTATAAATCCACTCACAGGTATAAAATAGTATACTCAAAGTCTTACTTGTTTCGGAACAAGTCGCGAAACGGATCGATATAAAATCATAATATAGTATCTATCGATATTTTGAAGAGGGATACGCGAAACTATAGACAATCATAACATTTCGTAACATAGATCGGGCTTGCGAAAATCCGTTGTGCAACAGTTGAGAGCAGCTGCGTAACCGAAGCTCGTGGTACAACCAGTTCGCGGCACCGATGACGATGGACCATGTTTTGAGGTGAAATTGCCGAATGGGACGGCTGTTTTGCCAAAATGTGGGTCGTATGTTTTCGTCACCATGATGGAATTGTTTCGGAACTTTTTCGTATAGCAATTTTATACGCCTACTGCGAGTTTTATACTAATTTAGCCGATTCGAAAAGACGTGCATATAACGTCGGATTAATTTCATAAATAAACTAGCTGACCCGCCCGCTTCGCTGGGTAATTTTATTATAAATAAAATGGCGAAGGATTTACGAATTCGAAAATGAGTAGCCTAGAACCATCTACAAATCATTCCGCATCGAATGGTCCCAGTCCCGTGTCTATACGTTTAGTAGTTTTTACGTGATTGGCGAACAAAGATAACCTATTTTCATTATATATGTATAGAGATAAGCATACGACCTGTCGTGTCTGTAACTCTAATATCATAGATTGCCCCTATGGCTTCTATGCCTTGGGGCCGATGTACAGAAAACGCAAAATCATTATCAAATCAAATCAAAAATATCTTTATTTCGTGGGTAATGAAATTACACTTGAAATACATCGTTAATGAATTCTATTCGACATTACCACCCGTTCCGAATGTCTTACTTCTTCGTAGATTTCTTGTTTACTTAAAAAACTTTATAGGTGATTTTTCATAAAACGCTGCAATAATATCTAATTAAGAATTTTTGTGTAAGCCTTTTCATTTCTCTCTATATGTGCAATATCTCGTAGAATAATCGTTATTATCGTTTTCAATATCGTATCATTATCGCGTATTACAATAAAAGGCACGGCAGAGAGCTTCTTACGGTTATAATTCGACCATGCACTCTAATTATAATAAACACACGAACTCACGTTGACGTCCCTGAGCATATGTTTTTTTCATTTCATAACAAAATAATTCAGGTGCGCTAGTACCCTGTCCGGGTGATTTATAATCATCTACATCATCCCACTAATATTATAAATGTGAAGATTTGTCTATTTGGATATTTTTACTCGATAACGCTTTGACGACTAAACAAAATAAACTGAAACTTGACAGTAATATAGCCTATATATACATCAGAATAACATATACTCTATAATTCAAAATGATACTTACGTTCTCTCGCGGCTTTACTTGCGTGATTGTAGAATGAATCCTTTACTTATACCGATTAAGGTTCAAGTTCAATATCGGTTTGAGATCAGAATCGGAATCAACGTCAAGACCGTGAATGAAATAGTTTCATAATAAAAAATAACGGCATTACGTGTGTTTTTTGTATAAGAATATGGACTCTTCTGGTATAGAATCGAGAACTGGAGCAAGATCGAGTTTGTGGTTTATAACGTCCATCAATCGTTATTATAAAAGAATTCGTTATGTACATGCGGGCGGAGCCGCAAGTGGATTGTGTACTTTTTAAACAAAATCGGAATTTACATCCGGACCGAAATCGGGATCGAAAACTAAGCCAGGACTGAAATCGAAACAAGGAATAACATCGTCATCACGAGTGACGATATGATCGATCGATATAAAAGATGACAGTATTCATTCAATATCTTCGCGGTAGGAGACGGAGGTTAGTTACCTATAATCGCCTTAATATATGTTAGTCAGTCAGTTTATATGTCAGTCAGCTTACTCTTATATATATAAGAATAAACTGACTGACATATATCAATGCAGAATCCAAACTATTGGCTATTGTACAGAGGTTCGTCTTATTGCGTGGGCGAGCACTAAGTTTTTAATTCAATCTTTAAGAAGATGAAACCGCTGAAATACTGTTCGATGAAAAATTGTAATCGCTAAACCTACAGATGACAAAGTTAACATATTAGTTACTTATAGAAGAAAAAAACAATTACATACATTGTATTTTTATAATCCTAAGGGGCATATAAAAAGGGGTGAAATGTTGCCTGAATAATCAAAATCGCTGAAGCTATTGATGTCAAACTTTATAAATTTAACTAATTATAACTAATAAAAAATAAAATTTTGCAACCTAAAAGCGACCCTAAGGGGAGTGAAATAAAGTTTGAAATGTTTATTTAAATAAATTAAACCCATTGACAACAAAACACGAAATATAGCTTCTTGTTGGAAATGAAACATAACGACATATATCATTTTAGAAAAGTAGTTATAAGAAGGTGAAATAAGGGATAGAATGTTTTATGGAAAATCGAAACCGTTGTGCGTATTTTGTCACTTTTTGGTTTTAAACCATTATTCGGTTACTATGAAACGAGCTGTATGTTGTACGAGCAAAACAAGAAGCTTTCAAAAAATTTGGCTCCTTCTTTATATTTCTGCCACAAGATCTTGAAATTACTTTTACACGCAGAAAGTTACACTATCTTTGAATAGTAAGGTACAAATCTTATTTCTGTATTTTCATTAGTTACGTCTTCGTCAATACCAGAACCGTGCTAGTAGCAGAAACTAAATTTTGCACATGACGAGAAACAGAATTGAAAGTCGAGGCCGGGATCGAAATCGTGAGGCGCGAAGGTCAAAGTCGAATGTGGAATCAAAATTATAATCAATTCATAACCGAAACATGCTCACGGTTACCGGAATGAGTAGTATACATACTGAGTCCAAAATTTAAAGCGGGTCTGAGATCGAGAATGTAATTGGAATCTTCTTAGATAAAGAATTTACTCAGAATCAAAAATAGGAACACTATCGGAATCGAGAAACAAAGGAATTGACATGGAGATCAAATCGAGAACTTGGATATGAGACCTTTATTTCATGATGGGGCGATGTACAAGACGAATTAATTCATTTTATGTCTACGGGCAAAGCCGCGGAAGAAGCTAGTCATCGATAAATGGAGATGGTCTTACCAAATAGAAATAAAATGCGGATTCAACTCTGACTTTCGCATCTGCGGCGTTGTTTGTGTAATGCATCAACTACTAACGGTCCCCTTTTACAAGCTATCAATATACGGCGAAGCGAAACTATATTTCTAGCGTTGTTTGGCAGTTCGCCGACACTCCATTTATTACTTTGTTACGTACTGTCAAACACATTTAATTTCAACACAGAATTTTGTTTTATATTATTTTAGAAACTAACTTTCGCTACAGTTGCGCCCGCTTATATATTAGTTCCTACATCTTTGATATGTTCTGATGGTGTTTTGTCGACCATGATTTCGATTCTAGTCTTGCTTTCGTCTCCAATCTTTGAAGGTATAATAAGAGAGAAAGCGCGATTTAAAATCATATTGACACGGAATCGCAAAGTGTATTCCTATATTCAATTACAAATCACAGCTTAAGAGAGATATGCGTATAACTCGATTTCCAGGCAGTACATTATAATGATATAAATGATATATAGCCTATTTTTAGCCACTAACAAAACATATCTGCGATTACATACATATTCGATTTCGTCTTGTCGATGCAGTTTTCACGTAACATAGTTAAAGCGTACAGACAAACGTTTTAACTATGGACAACAAAACAAATATAGACAGAGAGATAGGAATTCTAAAAATGATTGTATTGGCTTCTACCTGCTCTTATAACGAACTTCCTAATTAGATTTTTTTTTAATATTTCTCAATTACAGACATCGGATAATTTTGATTTTATCACGCACAAGCTTCCCGGCCGTGTCACCTTCTGCATAGCACTCAGTTTGTTACACATAGTTTTTATCGCGATTGACCCGCTACCTCATTCACGAGTATATTCTTCCTACAATCTGTTCCCTCCCCTCGTATATGTTCATTAAATCGTGGGCATCATAATCAAAAGTTCGAGTATAGCTTTTTGTCCTTTTTTTTCTTTTGAACATCGTTCTCGTTGTGACGTCTATAAGCTTTCGGCTGTAGTAATTATTATTTTACTTGTAACTTCTCAGGCTAGATCGCTAATTGAGGATAACTTTAATTTGCTGACATCGGATTTAAATGAAATAAAATCTATATTGTGTTCCACGCTAAGCTACCTCTACTCGTACAAATCGCATAAAAACCCGTAGAGTAATTTTAATATATGCGCCAATAGACAGACAAAAAATTTGAACATTGTGATTTTCTTTTATATTATTTTCTTGTTATTGTCCTCTCGCCATTTTTTTGCACATACCTTCAATGCACAGACAAGTTCTACTGTTTCATTATTCATATAAATTTTAAAAAATATATCGTCATTACAAGTCGTCATTATTGAAAAAACAAACTTCACAAATACGAATAAAATTCTTAAAGGATGCGATTTGTAACGGCGAAAGCCATTGCAACTAATAGACAATACATATGAAAGTACCTATAAGGATAGT
>BGZK01003829.1:0-18901 GCA_005406025.1 Eumeta japonica
ATTACTAAATCTGTAATCCCAATTACTTTTTGATTGGTGATAAATCCTATCACAAAATTGTCAAATTTAAATACCATAATTCGTAAAAAATAATCAAAAAACGTTTTTTCTTATTAAATTATTATACTATCTATAACAGGCAGTAATAGAATATGACAAAACATTTGTTTACGAGGCAATATGTCTGTATGTATGCATGTAGATTGCCGTGTTTACGTATGTACATAACACATATAATTATACCATAAATACTGAAAAAAGCCAACAAAAACAATAATAAAATCAAAGGAATTATTAATTGGAGAAAAAATTTTCTACAAATATTGGTTAAGAATAAAATGGTCATATTTTTTCTGTAGAGTTGATACAAAATCATTATGGCGATAATGATGATTTTATGTCTAAATTTTCAAAGAAATTTTCGATTTCTGTCTGGTTCAACTCTTGATTACATTGTTATTAAAGGTTGGAATTACACTGTAAAGGTAAACTGTTTTGTTCGACTGTAATTCAATGGTTAGTTTTGCTGATCGCTATTCAACTGTTTTCACCGAAATTGAAATTGCGACTGATTTCAAATGTAATTCAACTTGAATTCCACCCAATGCTTATTGGGTATGTTCAATAGATTTTGTATGATTTGGAAAACTTGCCTTTTAAACAATTTAAAACAAGAAAATATATTGAAAATTTTACCATTTTGCCATACAAACAAGCATGTATGTCGGTATGTAAATCCAGTGTGAATCGAAGATATGTTTTAGTTGTTTCCGCATTACGTATTTAATTTATCAAAATATTATAAATAAATACACATAATTTATGAGGAATACAACTTGTAACTTGTCCTAAGCTATCTGCATTAAAAACTTTAAATATTTTTATAAATAGGTAGTTTTTAGTGTATGTGTATGTGTGACAATTAACCCTTTCTAAAAATAGAACTTGTTTCTATACATACATATGTATGTATGTATATATATCCGGTTACCGAGAAACTCTTTTTTTTTATAGCATAAAAAAGTGATTACGTGCTTGATCTCTGAAATCATTATTTTTTTAAGATGTGTTTTTCCATGATCTGAAAACATTTTATACTGAAATATGCAAAAACAAAAAAAATAACTAGCGTTTTTATGTTACGCCATCTATATGTATCTATGTGTATCATTTGTATATTTAAACTAGTAACTTGATAAATCTGATAATCTGCTTCATATGTTTTTTCCAGTGGTTCATTTGTTTATTTTTCTAATTTGTTTATTTTAATAATTTCAATATTTACGATAAAAACTTGAAGTCCATAAGTATTGTGTATGTATGTATGTATGTAAGTATATCCAACAGAAAAGAATCAACACACAGCGAACAACAAGCATCATTAACAAATATTGTTATAGTTGACAATGTTAAGCAACTTCACAAGACAACGAGGAGTGTAAATAAAATCTCTTATTCAAGTTATAATAATATTAGCAAACAAAAGAAAAAAATTGAGGAAATTAAAAGGGAAACATAATAAATTTCATTCAATCAGCAGTATTATTTTGAAATCTTGGAAATTTATGTGATGATAATTCAAGAGCAACTTTTTTTAAAATACAAATTAAAAAATACATAAAGAGAAAAAAACACTTCCCAAATACAAAAAAAAAGATGCAAGAACGTTATGTTCAACTGGGTCGAATCTTTAATACCATCCAGCCATTATAGGCGTCAAAAAATTAAACTGAATTCCGCTTCAGCTGACTCACTTTATTTTATATTTGTTACCATATGTAATTTTTTTCAACAAAAAAAGGTCTTGTTCGCTCGGACTTGTAGTTCAATTTCTTAAGAAATAGGTTTTCGATATTCCTCGGCTCTATGTATACCGATGTTAAAAAATTTTATGAGTTTAATTTTAAATAACCAAATTTTTTTACTTCAATTGCTTTTTTTATCAAGAAACGATCCAATTCGCTTACAGGTACGAGTGCTTAAGAAATCAATTTTCGGCAATCTCGGTTATAAGTAAATCAATGTCAAACATTTTTTAGATTTGATTTTAAATGGCCAGATTACTGCAATTGCCCTCTTTAAAATCAAAAATGCTCTAACTCGCTTACAGGTCCGACTTCTTCAGAAATCGGATTTATCTATATCTTAGTCCGATCATAGATGCCAGGTAAATTTGGGCTGAAATCGTCAAATTTGCGAGATGAAATCGTTAAAACGTCAATGAATGAACAATTGTTTTGTTTGAGTAAAAATATTGCAAAATAATCAGTTCATGGTGTATTTTACAGAATGGAATTATAAAGATAACGAAAAAATATACACATGCAAACTTACAGGCAGTGAAATGCACTTCTATTAAAATAAAAGAATGTTTTAAGGAAAAGTCATTAGTTTCTTCTGAAAAAATTATTTGTCCATACACATATTTTATGTATTGAAGATAAAGACACAATTTATTTTTCTGTAAATATTTTGGCATTATAATTTATAAAGACTGGGTATAAATAAAACTTTTTATATATTCTTAGTTAGCTACAAACTCTTCCATATATGTATATAAAAACTAATGAACACGGGCGCTTTAGCAGTTCATAAACTGCATACCAATAGAATGAAAACCATAATAAACTAATTTTATCACCTCACATATTTATTCCTACTGAAATTACTTTAAAATTAAAATGAAAAATCGCCAAATTGTAAGCTTAATGCAAAGTTGCTTGGAAAGGAATAAAATTGTGATTTGTTAAAATCGTCAAAAACAGACCTTAAATTGTCAATTGCAATTTTCAGCTCCCAAAATCGTCAAATATGGCATCTATGAGACCGATTTATGTGTTTCAGTTTTCTTAGCAACTTTCATACAACGAACTACCATCGGTTGCTACGATTTAAAAAATTAAGTAGCATCAGCGAAATGTCGGCGGCATAGTCAGGGTGAAAGACTAGAAAAAAAGAACTAAGGTCTTTTGGCCTGAAATAATAAATTTAAATAAAATTGGCTTCATAGCCAATAATATTTTTAACCCGTTTTGCACTATATCTGAGCTATACATTGCGGACCGATGTCAATAATTTTTTTTACTACATATAACATTAAAGTAGTGAATTTAAAAATGCTATTTAGAACCATAAAAATGAGTTGCTATACTGATATAGTTTACAAAACGTTTAATAGTTGCAAAGAGCACAACTAGCAGAAACCCGCGAAAAATAAGCAAGACACAAAAATAAGTTTCCAATAGTTTCAAAAAGTTACAACGAACACAACTGGCGGAAAACACCATAGAGGTAAAAAAATTTCAATAGCTTATAACAGATTAAAATATTTAAAGAACACAAATGGCGAAACCCAGTAAAAATTGACAAGAAGCGAAAATAATTTGAAAAAAATTAGATATGCTTCAAAAACTAGAAAGAACACATCTATCGAAAAGCTGCAAGAAATTGTGAAGAGGCAATAATAGATTTGAAAAAGCTGTTGTTCTAGAATTCTAACATATTTGCAATAAACGGTACCCATTTCTTAACAGGAATTTAAAACTCAAAATTGAATTGTAATATAAATGCACACAAAAATATTTCTTTTGTTGTTGGTTTGATATTTTATCAAATATATGTATGTATATGTTTTGTTATTTAAAAAATTTTTCATAATTTAAGTGTATGTGTAGATTCAGAAATAATTTTTCATTCATAAATATAAATGTATGTTTGTGTTTTGTTTGTTTTAAAAATTTTTCAAAAATTTGTAAACATAAATATGTATGTATGTATGTGTTTTGTTTCAAAAAAGACTTTGTAAACATAATTTATAGAAACATTATTTTCTGCCCTGAAGAAGCCATCCGAAGGAGAGCGAAATATTGGCAAATAATTCATATATATTATATTAAAACTTACCGAAAGCTTCATACTAAAACTCAACTCATTTCTTTTTATGATTTTCGAAAACATCAAATGAAAATGGCCTAATTGGCAAGCTTAGTTGTATCGTTTAAGGTTGTTGATGGGCAAACAATATCAAGCAGCACAAATATATTATCAAATAAATTACATATTTATAAAACGCGTTTATTTCAAGTGTTTTGGTTTAAGCTGATTTTTCCCATCTTATGTACCTACACTTTAAGATATGTTTGTTCATGAAAAGCAATTATTGAAATATGTTTTCCGGTCCTTGATTTTCAATAAAGTTTAAAAAAAAAACTTCCTCATTTGTGATAAGTCGTATAGACAGCTTTAGCTTCTGCTGTTCATATTCATACCCGGCGGATGCTGACATTTTTTAGGAAAATGGCATTAAAATCTGCATTAAGAATAATAAGATGTTGTTTAATATGAGACATGTGTCATGTATTTACGATTGTCATTTGGTACTATTCCTGCTATTTTGTATTTTCTTAATCAACACAAAAATAAGACACTCCTCTTTTTCAAGTGGTTTTAAACATACAAACACACATATGAACATGGGTCAATAAAAAAAAACAAACCAACATCATTAGTTGCTTTCAAAATCTATTTAAATAAAGTATGTAAGTAGGTAGGCATATTGATGTTCATTTATATGCAAATTTCAATTGCTTTTAATAAATAGAGAATACGAACGTGCACATATGTATGTAAGTATGTGCATAGAAAATAATGGCAAGACATTTCAGTTTCTCAGCCACAGTCTCAAGATTAGATTTACTTCAGCTGGAAGATTTTAGAGACAAACATAGAGCGTTAACTTTCATAGACAGATTAACAAAAACCTTTCCAATATTTAAGTATCAATTTCTTTTCATTGGCATCTACAGTCTTTGCTAAACGCAGCAGAAAAAATCGCACCTCAATAAAAAATTTAAAGTTTTTTCTGCCAACTTAGTTAAACAAACCACGCAAAACCTTATTGCTCCTTTGCATGGCGTATATTTTTATTTGTGGTTGTGCATATGGGCATTGCATCAAAGATTGAAAACTGTACAGTTTAACTGAATTTCATATTCAAATCATTTTAATTTCGGCCAATGTTATGTTAACATTTAGACGTACGTACACATTTTATTTATATGACGTGACGGTCGATGGATGTTGCGATGAAAATAAATAAAACAATATTTTAATTGCCAGAAAATGTTACAGCATATGAAGTTGAGTTGAAATTGCAATCGATAAAATTACATACATATTGCAATGTTGTCAACTTAGTGCTTTTCGTACTATTTTAGTGCCTTTTCAAGCTCTGTGGACTATTTTCACAAAAAGTAGTGAAATGCAATCCTTGTAATTTTCGAGAAACGGGCCATGAACGCGAATATATTTGAGTTGTTGCTTATTGCTTTTTGAAAACACACGTTTATCATATAAATGTGGACTTCCATTTAGATTGGGCTTCGCCAATTTTAATTAATGACCTCATGACAGTCGTATTATTATAGAATTAAATCTTTTCATAAAATTTACATACATATCCTAAGATATATGTTCATACATATATATAAAACGAATTGATCTCTATTCTTTTCATCACTATTATAGTGGACAGTACACTAAAATCTCCACTACTTTAATTGCTGTACACTATTTGCTTATTTTTTCACCTTCGCTTTTTATATATAATTTATTTCTATATGTTCATCGTTAATTTTAATTGCTCACACATCTTAGCTGAGCCAACTTAATTGAGCACTAAGAGTAAAGGAATATACACAAACATTTAATTTGGCCAATTACTAAAGGCTTAAACGTTTTGTTTATAACTTTACTACTAATTTACTAAAAGGAAAATTCTCCATACTACAAACTAGATGCGCAATCCTATTGTAAATAAACAAACCGTGTTGCCTTTACAATTCTATTCAATATGTGAAGAATTATCTACTAATTGCTCAATTATTGATTGAAATTTTGTATGGTCAATTGAGCTCAATTAAGAAGCTAATTATGATAATCCCAAATAAGGTGTCCATCTAAACATATATACTATAGTATTGCAAAAGTTATTCATTTTACTAATTGCTCAACTCACAACTACCGTATATGGCTTCATGTAATGAACATTTAGACTACTTTGTATCAGCTTTCGTTTATTTTAAAATTGATACAAGTTTCTTTTCAACTCGACTCGAAATTGTTTCTTACACAGAAAAAAATATGACCATTTTTTTCTTAACAAATATTTGTTTGTAAAACATTTTTTCTCCAATTAATAATTCGTTTTGATTTTATTATTGTTTTTGTTGGCTTTTTTTCAGTATTTATGGTATAATTATATGTGTGTATGTACATACGTATACACGGCAATCTACATGCATACATACAGACATATTTGCGTCGTAAACAAATGTTTTGTTATATTCTATTACTGCCTGTTATAGATAGTATAATAATTTAATAAGAAAAAAACGTTTTTTTTTTTTGATTATTTTTTTACGAATTGTGGTATTTAAATTTGACAATTTTGTGATAGGTCCCATCGCAATCAAAAAAGTAATTGGGATTACGAATTTAGTAATAGAATACGAAATTTATTTTTTTCTGTGTATGTTATACCTGCAACTCGAAGAAATATTCTTGTCAAATTAATAAAGCCCATAATAAAATCGACGACTATAGATAACATTACTACTATTTTAGAAAATTTGTGTGTCGAGTTGCATGGATATTGTGGCTATGCTAGAATAGGAAATGTAAGTATTTTCGTAAATTTTGGTGTTGAAAAACAACGTCAAAATCTAATTCTTTAAGTTTTATATTAATAAATTCAAATAATTTAAGCTATTCTTAATGAAAGTGCTTTGAAAAATTTGTCACATAATTTGCATTACATTAAAATTACCATATCTTTGTACACTAAAATTATTATAACATTTAAAAATACAATAAAATAACGAGACAAAAAGTATCTCCACAAGGACAGCAACAAAGTCAATTTTTAAACGATGATCTATTCAACAGAGCTTGTGAATTGAATTTCTATTAAATAACATTTTAGAGGATGAATTTTGCCATTTTTGCAATCCTTGAAAGTTTACATTACTTTCTCTTGGCAATAAAGATCACCGTACTTACTATATAAAAACATTTTCGTTTTTCTATAAAAATAATGTGAGCATTATTAACTTTCTCCTTATTATTATTTTATGCAATAAAATTGTTTATTCTTACTCTATTCATTTTGTTATTTTGTTTTAAGAAATTATCAAATTTGTGTGTGGATGAGTTCGATTTTTCGTTTTTTTTAATAAAATGGGAAAAATTATATTTAGCCTTTTTTTCTGAATTACAAATTTTTTTTCAACTTTTCTTGATTTTTGAAATATAAAAGTTAACAACGCTGACATTTTACTTATTTGCATTATAATATAATGCACTTCATTTTTTTTTTCCTTCACTATTTGATTATAAAATCAGACAAATTAATGATTTTTCAAAATAATTATTAACACATTTAAAATAGTTGGGTTGGTCTAATTTATCTAATGCCAGGTAATTAAACAGATGCAAGTTGAATTTGAATAGTTTTTTTTTTATGTGAGGTATTTATGCAGGAGCCAGATCATTATTTGGCAAGAATTTTAATTGCGATAAAAGTTATTCTTATCAAATATTAATTGTAATATCAGCAAAATATTTTTATCAATAATTTTAAGAATTTATTAACTTTTATAAGTTTTTAAAAGTTTGTTTTGTTGTTTCAAATATTAGAACTTTCAAGGACATCATAAACTTTTAATTTCTTTGTCGGTCTCAAGTTCATTTCTAAATTGGTTATGGTTAGAATTTGTTAAAGAAGACAAGAAAAGTGAAACTGTTGTTTTATATCACATATCATAATTGTCAGCACCTGGTCACGACTTAAAAAATCATAAAAATTAGTGTCGGCCCAAGTGTCTCCATTTTGTAGGAATTTCATTCAGGTGTATTTTTGTGTTTTGTTATTGTAACTGATTGTTTTCAGTGCGTAATTTCTGAACCGATTTTAAATACATTATGTTTTATTAGAAAAAGATGTAGCTCGAGCCTCTTAAAAGCTTTTTGAAGAACTCAGCCAATATAAAATAATTTTCAAAATGTTTCATATTTTTCGAAAGGCTCAGCATTTAGCAGGTTCGCATCCATTATGGTTTTAGGACGGGCAGCCTGATATTTTGCGCAGTATATTTCTTTGGTATAGAAAGAAGCAAGACATATCTTGTTTTCTTTTTCCCTGAACCATAATCAGCTGGTTGATTACATAAAAAATTGGTGAGCGCTGTCAATTATAGGTAGATGTTCAAACTTCTGCTCAGTTTTGAATATTTTGGAAGTAGAATAAAACAATAGAGAGTGAGAGTTTTTGTTCTTTAGGACACGAGCTAAAACTTTGCTCCAAAAAGTTAATCAAAAATTCCAAACGTTTTGCAAGAAAATGATAAAATTTTGCAAAAATTGCACCAAGGCCCTAAATAGGTAGGGCTCTTTTAAAAAAATAAGTGCATGACTCATGTCTCTTTTTTTTCGTTCTTTATCATGTAGTAAAGTCCGCTTATGGTTATTTTTCTTGGACAATTTTCCCTAGAAAATTACACACAGTGTTATTGAGAAGTGATGACTTAAAATTTTTTTATGAACTTTAAATTCCAAACTTAAGCTTAGGGTTGATTTATGACTTAACAATTAAATGCTATTTAGCTAATTTCTATTTAAATTTAATTAGTTTAAAATACAATTTCAGGTCCTCGATGGATGAGTGGATAGAACACCTGCCCAACAATCACGAGGTCGCTGGTTCTATTCCTGCCACAGGCTCTGGGTGTTTCTGCAGACAAGCAAAAAACTTTGCAGTTAAGTGTTTGCATATTTAAAATAAAAATTTTACAGTGCAAAATATTTCATACATTAAATTACGATAAAAATATGGCAGCATTGGAAAAACATCACAAAAATATCGATAAATTTAAATAAATTCCGCACGTGTTTATTTTGGTTTAAAAATATTGCAAAGTTCTTTTTTTTTGTTGTTTTTTTTTTCATAAATTAGATTATAAGTTATTGAATAAAATGAAAAAATGCAGTAGCACTTGTACATTCTTTATCGAAGCACAAATTTTTTATATGCCCCCAAAAGTTTCAATCAATACAAACGTAAGCAAAAACAAAACCATATGATATTTAAATGCAATTTAAATGTCCAGTGCTGTTCATTTAAATCGCAATTAAAAAAGAGCTAAAAAAGTAAATTTCATATTTAAATAGAATTTAATGCTAAATGGCATTTAATTGCTCAGTCATAAATCGGGCCTTAATATAAAATCTTAAAGTGTTATATGAAACATGTATTATTTTATCTTTCAAAATCTCCCATTGTTTGCTATTAAAAATAAAATCTGTTCGTTAAATAGTTTCATAAGAATTGCATTTTACAATTTTCTTTTATTAAGCTGTTCTTATGCATAATTTGAAAATATAAACAAACATAGAACAAAATAAATAGAGAGAAACCCTTAACAACTCTTTCTAGAAAACTTAATTGAAATGTTTACGGAAATATTTGTGTATGCATAGTGGTGCATTATAATTTTCTTTTAATTTATAGAGAAAAACGCATTAACAATGACATCAAAGTAATGAAAATTAAACTTAAAAGTACTTATGTTACATACAAAGAAAGAAAATAAACTGACAACATTTTCTGTCACTATTACTTACTGCAGGAAAAGAAAGAAAAGGAAGAGTAGTTTAAATACTAGGAAGCCACACACACACAATATGCACTTCTTGAATATTTGTGTAAACACACATAAGTGTGTGCAATGTTGTAATTAATATGTATGGCATGACACAATCCCATACATAATAAACTTGAAAAGTACTAATATGAATTAAATAATTGTTATTTCTTCTTTTATTATTATTATTTTTTTTTTTGTACATAGTTTGTATATATGCACATACTTATGTATGTATGTAGTACAAAGGAATTACAAATAAAATGATTGTTTGAGTTGTTTATAACTATGACGCTGTTATAAGTGCATATGTACATATGTATGTATAGATGTATAAACAAATGCACGAAGAAGCAAATGTGCATTATTTTAAAAATTTTTATTACATCTTAACGAAACCAAATTCTACTTAATAGCAAATGCTCGTAAAAATATTAAATTGTTGATACTTAAAATTACAAGTAGGTCACACTATTATGTTTAGCAATTAATTTTAGTTTAGAATGAATTTATGAATTAAATTTATTTTTATAGTTTTACAGATATTTTGCTAACGATTTCACGATAATGTTTTTGATTTCAATTTAAAAATTTCTTTTTCCAGGTAAAAGATAATAATTTCTTTCTTTCTCCATGAATTTATTCAACCATAAAATAAACTATTGTCAATCACTATTTAGATAAACAATCCAAAATCGCTATCGATTCACATACACCAAGGAGAAAATGTTACATTAATAATTTTTCCATTTTAAGTTAAAAATTTCTATGTATTTTATTTTAAGATGTAAAGAAGCAACATTTTATGGAATAAGATTGTCAGAATCAGAATTAAAATCGACAGTTATGTAAGAGACGCTTCTAAACATATTTGCCCCTTCAAAGTTTTAAGTAATATTAGTAATGTATCATACACCAAAATTGTGCTGTTGTAGCCGAATCTTAAATACCCACAACATAACTGTGAACATATGAATCTGTGCAATTTCTTCGGTAATAATTTTAGAATTATTAGGCAGTGGATTTGTATTAGTTTACTTATCGAGTATATTCCTTAAAAACTCGTATCTATAGGTATTGGGCACAAAAAATGGATTTAATTCGATGAGAAGTCTATTTTCTTGAAAAATTCGATTTCAATGTAGCTTGGCTATATGTACATAAATGCAAAATAAAAAATTTTTTATCTTGCTGTTTGAATAGAAACAAACTAACTGTCCAATTAAGGTATTTTTCTTAGTTTTTCTCATTCAATTAAAAAAGATTTTTGTGTGACTAATAACCTGTAAAGGTCATGTTTCACTATCCTATTTAGTAGTACGATATGTCAAAAAAATAGTGTGTGTTCAGAAAGTGCGATAGTGTGGTTAAAAGTGCAGATTTTTTTTTTAAGTCTGTCCGATTTGCAAAAGTTTATGAAAATGTTCATGAAATGAAAACGAAAGTGCTGTAAGCCCCAAAGCTTCACCATCACTAGCTAACGAATGCGTTTTGCCACACATTGTAAGTAATTTCGATTTAGTCGTGAAAACAAATCAAACCAGTATTTTTTTTTGTTGATGAAAATTAGGTGGAAATGCATTTTTCAATATTTTGACGTTTACAACAAGCAGTCTCGTTTTCGATTTATCCATGCTTATAAGTTGGCATGTAACGGGTGATTTTTTAGCAAACAGTGTGTTTGGCTGCTTAGCTGTGTTCATATAATATATTACAGCACAATTTCCGTAGTGTGAAGAAGCCTGAAGCATTGCGAAGATCTATCTATCATTGTTGCACAAAAATTTACCGTTTGGTGTGTATTACGGGCCGGTGGCATCATTGAGATAGAACGCTACTGTGAATGGCGAGTGCTAACGTACGATGATTATACATTTTCTTGCCCAAAATGAAAATCATGGACTTGGCTGGCATATGGTTTTATAAAACGTAGATGAGTAGTTTAAAAGTCAAAAAAATTTACACTGAAGTTTTGTACAAATTCAATGCAATCCTTAAAGTTTGCGAGATAATATTTGCTCACTGCCTTAATACTCGTGGCAACAGTGGCAAAAATAAATCGTGGAAGAAAATTTAAAAGTTATGATATTTCTTATGAATTTAATTAAATTTTTAGTAAATCAGTTTTGTAAGAAGACTTTTGACACTTTTATAGAAAAAGTTTTTCTTTAATATATGGCAACACTGCGAACTACACAGCGTGTAAAATAATGTCCCAATTTGCGGAGCCTAGTTTTTTATTACCTTGCAGTCATTGGACTATTTTTGTGAAGCAATATTACCTACCCAACAATATGTATTGCCCAAAGGAGTATTTTCTGGAGTACTCCTATGTAATGCAGGTATAGACCATTTCATTGTGCTTGAGTTTTTTTCAACGATTTTGCAACACTAGAATATTTTTGGAGTACTTTCATAAGGGTATGCATGTACATACATATATTTAGATACTCCATTCAGTAGTGTAATAGAGCAGTTTGAAACTAGTCTTGTGAGTACCAGGGAGTAGTTTTAAGACAACAACAATGTAATGTAGTCTAGTCCCAGGACATCACAATACAAATCGGAGTATTTGTTTTTCACACATTCCGATTACTTTGAGTACCCTATTCCATTATAGAGTACTCCATACATGCATACTCTTATAGGGTAAGGCTCATGTTTACAGGGGCAAGTTCTTGCAACCACTATTGAAAAAATTTATTTGTGAGATACCTGTCGATATGTTCGAAAGTACGACAAAATTTGGGAGTGAACATTTATATGAAATCATTATTAAACATTGAATTGTATATGTATACTGTTCTATTAACTTAAAGTTTTCTACACATTTCTCTAAATTGTAAGTGGTTTTGTTCAGCTAAAATCCGAAAGCTCTTAAAGTCACCCGTTATATATAAGTAATGTGTAGCTATAAAACCAAAAGTTAAGATAAAACAGCAACTAAATGGAAAGAGAATGAATGAACGATAAAACAAATTGCACATATGCAAACACACTCGTTAAAATAAAATGAAGGAGCGCAATGCGTGATGGTAACTAAACACAATTTGTTTTTAAATTTAATAAATAAACCAAGTGTACAAACATATTTTTATTTGTAACCTGAAAATATATGTGTACATATATATATTTTTGTTATTATGTTGTATGAGTGACGTGAAATATTTGATTTGGTAATAACTCGCCAGGCCACTTATGCATAATATTTAGTGTCTATAAAAACTGCAACAACACCAATGACAACAACAAACTGGTTGTGCATGCAAACATACACAGACATACATACATATACAACAGGTTGGGCTTAACAGGTGGAGAGTTAGTTAGTTATTTTTGTTTATTGCAATTGAATCGCTGAAATATTGTTGCCAAAATAATGCCACCCAACACATCCATCAGTTTTACGTATTAAACAAGCAAGAAGAAGCGCTCGTACCTCCACTAATTACATACTACAAAATAAATTCCAAATTATAAAAAAGTATTGAAATTTAAAAACTTTTGATAGCCAAACAGTAAAACCGTCAAGCACACTTTTACGACATAAAACGTGAGCGTTAGTGCGTGCATGTGGCAGATAGATAAGCTAGACGATGAAAAGCAGTTGGTGTCTAAAAGACAAAATGTAGCCAAATATCGGAATGAAAAATTTAATATGTCTGCGTTATCTATTTGTTTAATTTCATCATTCCCAAGTGGCCAGCCTTTCCAAAGAGCAAAAAAAAGTAATGATCGTTGTGATTATATGTACAAAAGAAATTTACTCTCTTATAGTTTTTCTCCTAGCAACATAAAAGTTATAAATAAACTTAACAACAAATTAAAATCCATTTGAACAATTTTTTTTTTTGCTAAAACTTAAAGAATAAAAGAGATTAGTTTTATCAGAAGCCACAAAGTACAGAGAGATGAAAAAAGTGGGTTATCAAAAAAACTGAAATCAGGTTTACGAGTGAAAATTTTAATGCCTCTTCTACTATTTCGAACGTTTGCGTTCGTTCGCCGAAATACATTTGCGACAACAACAAAATTTTTAATTTTGGTTTTGTGTTAAATGTGTTTAGGCGAACGAATGAATATGTTCGAAATAGTGAAAGAGGCAGCAAGTATCAGTGTTTAGATGAAGTGCACAGATTTATATTAATTTGTTATATCTTTTTGTGATACTTGCTTTGCGTCACCGTAATGTAGTCTTAGCCCAGCTTTTTAGAAGAATAGGCAGATGCTTAAAATGGCTAATGTCAGCCATTTGGAAAAACAATTGTCAAATTGCTCAGTCTATCTCTTTATTATGTAAATTATAAAAGTGGGCGTAAAAGTAGGAGGGGAAAATTTTAGTTTCTTGAAAGGCTACAATGAATACTCGAAATAAGAGTAGTAAACAGCCTGCCAACAGCTTTTAGTTTTGAGTAATTTCAAATAGATGGGAGAAAAAGTAGGCGGCGTTAAATTAAACACGGCCTACCTTACCCGTGGACATCATGGCTTTCCTACATTAAATTAATTTTTCATACCGGTCAAGTAGTTTTAAATAAAGATCAAGTAGTTTAAACAAAAGTGGGCGTGGATAAAGTTTCTATTAGTAATATTCTAAAATAGCGTATGTTAGTCATTTAAAAACACAGTTGTAAATAAACTCAGTCAATCTACTTGTTATGTAAACTAAGAAAGTAAGCGTAAAGATGGACGAGACAAAATTTCATTTTTTTTAAGTCTGCGATGAAAACTTAAAATAAGAGCAGTAAACATCCCACCAGCCTTTGCAGTTTCAAGTAATTTAGTAAAAATGAACGGAATAATCGGTGGACATAAACATAGCTTATGTTCAAGGCTTTTAGTGGAAGCGAATTTTTCAAATCGAGTCAGTAGTTCTAAAGCCTATCTGTTTCAAGCAATCAATTATTACCTCTTTATAATATTAGTATGAAGTACGATAAAGAAAGCAAAACACCAATGTCAATGTATGAATGAAATGCATAAATCTAGCTCACATTCAAGTCTCTTTCTGGCGGCATCTTATCTCTGTGTATTTTGTGTCAGAACCGCCATCAATTCAGGTTTTTAAAATTTTAAATGTAAAAAAATTCAATAAATTTAATAAAATCAGGATTGTCGGTTGGAACTTGACTACTGAACTTGACCAATATAAAATAAATTTCTTGTAGGAATAATTACTTATGCAAGTGTATTTGTTGCTATATTTATTGCAACTTTTTATGACAGCTTTTTGACAAACTGTGCAACAGCTGGTTTTATTTGTATACAAAGCTAAAAATGTTGTCAATTCGCAGTTTCATAATACTCCGCCCAAAATGAGTCTATCTTCCGCAACCATTACGTAAAGGATGTAATCATTTTTAACGCTTTTATAAAATCAACTTAAAACATATCCAAAAGTGTTTAAGATGAATTAAAAATGTTTTGTTATTACATTGCCTATCCCAAACAATGTCACCTGACATCGCTCGCTTAAATATATTGAAAGCAAAAACATTTTAAAATTGCGGTTGTTTCCAACGTATTTGTGCGAGCGATCGATATCGTGTGACCAGGCAGTTGTGTGTGACGTTAATCAATGAGTAAACACTATCAGCCCACATAAATATTCTCACGGAATATCTTTATTTTAAGCAAAAACATTCCTCGGAAAATACTTCCCAATTACATATTGAACAATATGCTTAGCCTTTGGATATTTTCTCTATTAGTCTGATATCACACTCAAAGTTAACAAAATTCAGTAGTGCATGTTTAGATGAAGCCAGAGATCGATGCAAGGGCTGATGATTATCATAGCAAATATGAAACAGCCATGCTGCACACCAGCTAATAAACCTACATATTTATTTTTCTTGTCTCTTTTATGAAAGTATTAATCGCTACAATTTATCACAAAAAAAAAAACATCCTTCAAGTTTTTACAAAATGTATTTTATATATTTTATGACCAGTATTTATTTCTCGTTATTTGCTTGGCACTGTAAGTTTATTTAAAACCATTTTATTAAAAACATTATTTAAAAACTCAATATTTATTAATTTTTGCTTAAATATGTTGACCTTTAAACACGATTCCCACTTTTAATGCCAAGTCTTGGAGCAAAATCTATGGTAGATTACTAAAGGAGATTATAAAAGCAATTAAGAATAAGACTCAATTAAAATGTGCTTAGTTATTATATTTATGTGTGTATGCTGGCCACATACATATATATCTATATATATTCAATAGCAGGTGTTAAAAATCTAAACATAAATAAGATTTAAGTTGTTGTAAACTTATATCAAATTCTTTATGGCATTCAGCGTTTGTTTAGTTAAGAAATCAGCTGTGATGGTAATAACACTCAGTGCAATCAAGGCATATGCTTCAATTCGTATTATACTCACTCTATACACAATCTTGTGAATTTATGACTGCAAAATTATGCAGTTGCAAATATTTTCTATGAACTGTGAACGTCCACTCTTGTTTTAAATTGCTCTACTTATAGTAGAAGCCACAAATCTCTCATTTTCTCTCTGATTCTCTCTTGTTCTCAGCTATTGATTTGCAATCAAGTGTTGCATATAAAAACTACTAGTTTTTAGTGTTGTATATAAATGCAAGAGTATCTATTGCATTGATATGTATTTTGTTAGTGTAGAGTAAATAAATGCTAAACCATTTTGCATATGCAATGATGCAATACTATTTGCACAAGATTGTGAATAGGGCGACTGTTTTGAAAATGGTTTATATGATTTCTTGGCTATACCAATATTTCGTGTCTTCTCGCAAGCCGCTACAGATTTTGAAGCCGTTAATTTATATAAATTTTTTTTGTGTAAAAAAACTTGTAATCAGGGTTGCAAAGATTCTACGCTTGAAATCAAGAATTTCAGTTTTAAAATCTGTTAAGTGCAAAAATTCTTCGTTCAAAAATAAAAATCTTGAATTTTAAGAACGCATTTAAGATATTAAGTCTTAATTTAATTCTAAGATTATGTTCTTAAAGACAAAAACTTAAATCAAGACTGCATTCTTAAAATTCTAGAATATATTCTCAATATTAAGAATATGTTCTTGATTATAAGTATGCATGCTCAAGGTTTAAGATCAATTCGAGAATGTCAATCTCACTGGCCAAAATTCAAGATAAAACATTTAAGATTTCTATAATCTATAACCAAGAATTTTGTTCTAAAATTAAATCGTCTTGTATGTTGTAAGTTAATTTTATCTTTTATACAGAAATTACAAACATAAAACATTAAATCGCCATTATTCTATTACTTGCCGAAGTGGTGTCACCGTGCACTTTGAAACATTAGTATTTGAACATCAAATAGCTTTACGTAGCTGTCTTTTCCGTAGCTGCTTATTTTGCTTTCTTTCGTTAGTTTATAGTGAACTAACTTTTAACTCGAACAGTTCAGATTATAACTAATTAAAAACATTTCCGACATAGAATCTCTTAAAATACGTTGCTAAAAATATCGGTAACTAACGCCCTGTCTTGACTAGCAAATGGTTTGTTATAACAATGAACAAAACGCCGGCAGAACTGCTAACAAGAAGTTCTTAATGTCTTGGTATGGGGAGGACGTGTTGACAATATTGCTTTGAAGAACTATAACATTCCAATTTTGTTTTGACGTAAAATGAACTGAAAATGACGTTTGATGGTAGACATCGTGGCTCAAACAATTGTTGTAATAACCGTGTCATAACAATAATAAAACAGTAATATATATATATATATATATATATATATATATATATATATATATATATATATATATATATATATATATATATATATATATATGATATACATTCTGAATAAGTATAGCGGCTAAATTAAAATAAAAACAGTTTAACCATGAAAAGTTATCCCAAATATTTTTTCGTTTCAATAAAATAGAAAATAAATCACCAAGCTGGGCTAAACAGCAGACTTTTTCGCGCACCACTATTTATTTATTTTTGTAATGAAAACATATTTTTTTTAATCAACAACCTGTTTACAATATTAATACTCTTCCTTATTGCTACACTCGCAACATAGTTAAACAATTTTTATTTCTCCTTTACGACATTCGTCAAAGGAAATTAAAATTGAATAAAACACAAGATGTTGCAAGCAGATTGGAATACAATTTTCCGCTTTCAATTTAAATGGCTCAACGAATGAAGAACTAAACCTGAATGAAAGTAAAAATTTTAACATTTTAATACGCACGTTTAATTTACTAAATAAAATTTTAGCATAAAAAATTTATGTCTTAAATATATTTTTATGAACGCTTTAAACATGTTATGTACAAAAGATATCGATGTCAGAAAACAAGGCTGCTGTAAGACTGAAAAGCTCGAAATATCATTTTTCTTCCATTACTAATATATCTCAGATATCTTTTCTACCAGGTGTTGTAAAGAACTCTTCAGGCTTCTAATTGTATGTGGCCTGTGAATGCAATATATCAGAATTTTTTCAAAACGGCACTTATCCAAAAATTTAAGCAAATTAATTTTTTTTTTTTTTAATATTTTTCTCAATTGTAAAAACATAATTTCGGTAGTACGATTTACTCACGTATTAAAATATTCATCAAATCGTTGAAAGAAGTATAAAAAAGTATCATTAAATAAGCACTTTTGCTATTCAGTAACTATCTTGTGACGCTCATCGTTAACATTTCAAATCAGCTGTTTTTATTTTTTAACAGTCTACAAAATATGGGAATGCCATTTCAGTATTGGGCTTACGACTTTGTACGAAGGGTTAGTGTATTTTTTGAAATTTTTAACAAAACTATCATATGATTCTAAGCTTGTTAACAGGTTTCAAAAAGAAGTTATTGAATCATTTAGTCATCATTGTAAATCACAATGTTCGGTGAAAAGCTGCTCTTTTAAATAGTTAAAACTTGCCCCACCCACTGTGGGTCCACTCATTACGTAAGCTGAAGTAAATTTTTAACTTTCGCTTGCGATATAATCTTTTGAAATCCGAGTTTTGGCTCTATAACTATCCCTTTTAAGAGAGCTCTGTAACTTCAAAATGGGCTTTGATAGAAGTTGAGGCTGTTTTCAAATTCAACTTTATTTTCACACACATAAGAACGAGTTACCGCTTTCTTGGTCCTGTAGGGAAAAATGTGAATTCATTTACGTTAGTATCTGTCGTGCCTAACCTGAGGCACTGCCCTGAATA
>BGZK01003830.1:0-18891 GCA_005406025.1 Eumeta japonica
AGACAAGAATTAATTACTAAAATTTTTAATCCTTATTTAACAGTGTTTACCCTTGTTGGTAAATGAGTTTTTGAATTGAGAACTCTGAACGCGTACATATGTATGTACGTATGTATGATTTTTCATGGTATTTGTATGATTTTTCATGGTATTTGCTCTTACATATTAGATTTGTTTCCCTACTTTTTGTGCAAAGTTCAGTAAACTGAGAGCAAACAAGAATTTCTCTCAATAATAGACAAAAACGCACAAAAGTGCGGGAGCACTAAAAACCACATTTCAATCCCAGCTGTTTTGACATTTAATACACAAAATCATTTGAAGTAAATTAAATTATATACATTCCTATGTATGTACATAAATACATATATGACACATTAGTGTGCATTAACACGAAATTCAAGTATGTACTTACATTTTTAAGCATTTTTATTGAATATTTTAAATAAAATTCACTATTTAAAATCTTTCGTAAAATTTGTTTGAAATTTTTTTTTGTTCACTTTTTGAGCTAGCACAAGCTAGCCCGAAGAAAATGTTCGGGCTATTTTGTCGTAAGAACACTTCTCCTCAAAATCTCTCTCACTTGCCCGAACTTCGAGTACGGGAACAGTTTTCGGGCAAATTGGGATCCCGCGGGCTCCCAATGTTGAGTACGGGAACAAACCTGTTGAGAGTTATACATGACACATTTACACCATTTATTTGTGTAACATATACAGAAAGGATAACGACAAAATTTTATGTTTGCTTGTTTTGTCACAATGGAACATAAGTAGTTAATGGTAGCATAAGTGCAACCTGCATTCCAAAATTAAGCAATTTCATTGTTGACTTGTATATACATTAAATAATCATTATTTTACTTTATTTTGAAATATTACTTGGGTAAAACCAGTTTAAATAATAAGCCCCTTCACGTCATAGAAAACACAAATTATGATTTGTTTATAAAATTGCTATTTTATTCTTATGCACCTATTTTTTTTTTTAGGAATATTTTTGTTATTAGAAGAATTTTTGCACCTATAAGTGAAAAATGTTAATCGATTATTAAGAATATTTCCATCACATGCACACATCCGGAATATAAAACGAAAATTGACGACGATATTTTTCACAAAAAAAAACTAGCTTTTATTTTAATCCAGAAAGCAAAATACTGCCGTTTAACAATGTGTTAAATTAAGTAGAATATATAGATTAGTACATAAAAAAATAATAAATTAAATAGTTTAAATAGATTAATAAACAAAACTTAAAATAATTAAAATCTACAACAACGTAAGAAGTTCTGATTAATGGATTTCAAGCTCATGCCTATTCATTCATAGAACGAAACATACATTATTTTATTAAAAACGAACCAAGGTAAAATAAGGAACAAATTTATTTTACTGAACTGTAGCTTAAAAAAGAAGGCAACAATGAAAATAAAATGTATGTACATTAATTATACTACAACTTTAATACTTCAAGTACATACATGTCGCACCTTTGCCGTAACTTTGACACAACTTAAAAGACCTAATTTGGCAAAAAAAAATCTGGCTTAATATTTTCAAGAGAAAAATGTTGCTAGAAATTAAGATAGAATATTCATACACTATTTGAATATTCTTGAGTTATGACAAAGTGGCGTTCAACAAGCGATATAAATTTACATATACGTACATATGTATAAAGCTTTTGTAACTACGCAGAATATAAAACAATTTGAATGATATTCTTTCGTAAAATAATCTGCGTACATAACCATTTTATAATATATTTAGACAATAAAACTAAGGTTTTAAATAATTTATATTTAAATACATGTATATACACACATGCATGTACATCTTTTCTTAGAAAATCAAGAGATCCAAGCTGCAATTAAACAAAACCACCACAAGTGGCAATTTGTATGAAAGTTTTATTGTATAAATCTCCAGTTAAAGCACGATAATACGTTGGGCCACAAAATAAAAGACAACCAGTTAACATTAATGAGCCAGTCTATAAAGAGAATTTTAAAACCACGCACAAATTTGAGTATGAAGCTTTTATAAAATCAATTACCTTAAAAGAAAACTTAACTTATACATTTTATTATAAATTTTCTTTCTTTACAAAAATACAAAATACAACAATAATTGGCATCGCTGTCACTTCGATGAAAAAATGTACGCTTGTTTAATAGCTCTGGCTATGGCATAAGAATAGAGGAGGGTGCTACTTATAAACTTTTGACAAGTATTAGATTTTCTGACTTTTATTTTTTTTGTAAATTATTTATAGCACATTTTAATTGTTTTTGCCTAGTTTTCAGCATGCATAGGCGAAAACAACTAAAGTTCTTCTGACCTAATAATAAATTTCAAATAAATTGCTTAAGAGCGAATAAATCATTTTTGAATTATTCATAACTCCCAGAAATATCAATGAACATTGTTTAGTTGCAAATAAATATAATATGTAATTATTTTTGTACTGGTTGGTAATTAATTTTGATCAAAGGTGTCAGGTTTAAATAGAAATGCAGATATGAAGTTAGTTTTTTTTTAATTTGAAATTCATACCTTTTCAATATTCCGTGATTTGTTACTTTAAATTTAAGTGCTAAATATTTTTACTGAGCAAAACATTCACAATAGTGTCCAATCCACACATACTTAAATATTTAAAAACCAAACACATCCCTTGAAATATTCATCTTGTTGGCAGAACAAACAAATGGCACCTTCTAATCCTATTTTTGCATGTAATCAAGCACATCTTGCATAAGAACGACATTAACGATATTTTGAAAGATATACCAGAACCATTGCATTTTAAATTTATCCAATTTTTATACAGCTAATCACATACAAAGTGGGATACATCTAAATAGTACTTAGTTGGCTAACATTATTACAATTATTTTTTGCATGAATTAAATTTGTTTCATAAATTCGTTAACATTTTTTTCTTTACAATGAAAATTTACTAAATCTGTCAGCATAAGCTTTTTTACCGTATACTAAGAAGTTTCTTACACTCTCAAATTGGGGCACGTGTAGTATTTTTGAATTGCCGTTATTTTAATACACTAATGACGCATCACGATGTCAAATCACTGTTTATTGATATTTTACTGTGAAAAGTTATTAATTTTTGCAAAATGTCTCATAAATCTTCATACTACTGTTGAAGAGAGACAAATTAACGTAAACGATTTCAAAAATAATAAATCAAACAGAGAAATTGCAAAATAGTAAATAAACAAAATTACTGTTTAATATCATTAAACGCCTTAAAGCTACGAACAGTGTTCAAAATCAAAGAAGGTACTGCACAAGAAGATGCAAATTGTCAGTCAGCGATAAGCGATTTTGCTTAAAACTAATCGAGAATGATCCACTTTTATCAGCAGTTGACATAAAAACTAAATTAAAAGAGATCAAAGATATTAATGTCAGCGCAGAAAGAGTCCGACAAGTCTTCAGAGACAATAATTTACATGATAGTACATATCGTCGAAAACCTTTAATATCGGCGAAAACCCAAAGACTGAGATACGAATTCGCTCAGATATATTGCACTATGAATGCGATATTCTAGTCCAAAGTAATAATATTTATGCTACCATTTTCGAATTTTTTCTATTTAAATATTATTTCGTTATGTGCTTTTCACAAATGAAACGAAAATAAACCTTTTTGGGTTGATAGAAAAAGATTCGCTTGGCGGAAACCTCGTTGTGAATTTAATGATTAAGCAATTAAAAAAACAGTTAAGTACGGTAGTGGACCTTTTATGATATAGGGGTGTATGTCGGCGTCCGGGGTCGGTAAAAATCAGTTTGTTAACGGAATTATAGATTGAAAATATTACATTGATATTCTGATAGAAACTGTGACAGAGAGCGACGAAAATCATAGTGTCCTTCCACGACAACGACTTGAAATAGTCTTTGAATGTCTGTAGCTTCTTTATAATGTCGCAAAAGTTTTGGAAACTCCTTTCTAGTCATCAGACATAAATGTAGGCAGACTTAAAAAAAAGAGTGGTAAAACTTCGGCCAAAGGGTATTGCCTCATTAAAAGAATTTGTTCTTTTAATAACTAAATAACAAATTTAACAGTCTTTTATTTTGGATTTCAATTACTTCACCCTCAAACTTTTCTTCATGTCCCATTTTGTGGGTAAGTAGCTAGCTGTATGTATGTATGCAACTCATTTCATTTGTTAGTTTATTTATGAATATATCAAATAAAAAATTGTATATAGAAAACAGGAATTTTTCATATAATAAATACGGTAGCACATTTTTCATAAAATCTCTTCTTGTCCAATGATAATTTGTCGAAAAAATAGAATGTGATTCTACCTTCTATCTTTTACCATGTTAAAACAACTGCCTAGATGCCGCCAACTAACTAAGGTTTTTTGGCCTGAAATAATATACATATGTATATATAAAATTGAATTGGTTCAATAGCGAATAATGTTTAATGTCGATTTCCATTCTGGCATACATGTCGCACTTATGCTACCCTTAACTAGGGTTTCTGTTCCATTGTGACAAAACATGCAAGCATGTAAAAGTTTGTCGTTTTCCTTTCTGAATATGTTACACGAATAAAGTGTGAAAATGTGCCATGTATAGCACTCAAATAATATGTGAGGGTAACAAAATACACTTTTTACATCTGTATTGCAGTACATTTTTATATTGGATTTTCGATTTTTCCTGGCTATTACGACATTACATTACTTCAAGCCACTAGCATTTACTGCAAAAAATTTGCAAAATGGTTTGTGCACATATTCAATATATGCAAAAATCATGAAATGTGCGAAAAATTTTAAAGAATCAGTAATCGATTTCAAATAGTTTTTAACACATTTAAGCAATTGTAAAATTGGCAAATAGTGAAAAATGTGCAAAATTTTGAAGAGGCATCAATGTATTTAAAAACAGTTTATAAAATCGACAAACTTTTGCAAAGAACAAATTTGGTGCAGAAGCAAGAAAATTTGCAAAAATTTGCAAAAGGAAGAGATTTAAAATTTTTATAAATTCGATAAACAGTTATAAAAAGACATCTGGTCCAGAAAATCAAAAAATTTGCGAAATGCGGTGAAAAAGCACAAAAATTCGCAAAATTTTGCAAAACTAAGAAAGAGATTTTAAATTATTTATAAATTCGATAAACAGTTAAAAGTAGATACCTGCTGCAAAAATGTGAGAATTTGCGAAAATTTTGCAAAATGCTAAAATATATCTTAAATAGTTTACAAAATCGAAAAACTTTTGAAAAACCAAATTTGGTGAAAATGCAAGAAAATTTGCGAAAATTTTGCAAAAGGCAGAAAGAAATTTTAAATTGTTTATAAATTCAATACACAGTTACAAAGTAGATACCTTCTGCAAAAACGCGAAAAAAATTGCAATATGCAAAACCGAATTTTAAACAGTCCACAAAATTGACAAACTTTTTAAAATAACATATTCTTTGAAAAAAGGCAAAAATTCGGTAAAAACATTAACGTTTAGTGTAAAATCATAAAATTATTTTGTTCCATTGAAATGTATAAAACAAACACACTTTTTAAGGGTTCGTGCGGCATGACAAAAAATGTACACGCATGTTATGCATGCTACTTGCCAGAAAGGAAATCAAATAAATTTAAAATAAAAAAATCCAATTTTATCAAGTAAACAAATTAAGTATAAATCACTCTATTAATTTTTTTCGAAAGACAAAAATTGAGAACTGATTTTCATGTCGACTTCATGTGACAAAAGATACCCACTTTTGTAACAAGGACGAATATTTATTTAATTTTATTGAATACGTTTATAGCATAAATACATTATATTCATATACATAATGTACATAATTATATCATATAATGAAACAAAACAAAAATGCATTTAATTAATGTTGTAACAAAATTCTAAAGGAAACGAAATTTATAAATTAAGTAATCACATATTTGCTCCCCAGTAAATTTAGTTTATTTATACTCAATATAGTGGTTGTTATCAGCAAATTTAAATAAATTTATAACTTTATATATAGTTAAGTACATATATAAATGTCTGCACTATATATGCATATAAGCAACTATTAAATATAAATATTCTCCCAATGGCTTAGCAAAATAAAGAAAGAAAATGAAAATTATAAATACTTGTAATAAAAATATTCAAAAACCAAAAAATGTATAACAAGCTTACTAAGCAAATTTTGTATAAAAATTTGACTTAAAAAATATTTATATGTAGTATATAAGGCTGTTGTAAGTAACAGTGTATGTATTTATTATTTATAAAGTAGTGAGTAGTTTGAACAAAAATACAAATAAAGATCTTTATTTTCGAATTACAGGGTAACGCCAGAAATTATACCCAATGCATCGCTGCAATGTTGATTATGGTTAGTTAAAATATAAAATTTTTGTAATATATATCAACGTGTGTAAGTATATAAGGAATTATTGTAACCAGGCGTGTTTTGCTACTTCCTACATTAATAAATTCAATAAAAACAGAATTCTTCACTTATGCCACGCTCAATTATTAAATTATGAAAATTTTTTAAGTAATGATTTACTACATAAAAAGCTGTTTAGAGTAGCCTTAGAAACTCAGACTTTTTTCATTCCTAAGAGAAACAAAATATCATTATTTTCTTTACATGGGAGTTACCATACGCCATGTGCTCGATTCGGTTCATTTTTTAATCGAGGATTAATGCTAACCATGTACTATATAAAAATTTACCCATAATTTTTTTGTCAAAAGTTAAAATCAAAATTTTTGCTAAATATAAATGAGTGGTTACGTTAAATATATTTCTTATATACATTTTTATACCCTTCACATACTGTGTAAGGGTATATATAAGTTTGTGATTCCGTTTGTAATTTTTTCAATATTCATTTCCCACCCTATATATATTCGTGATCAGCGTTAATAGAAAAGTTATTTGAGCGATGTCCGTGTGTCCGTCTGTGAGTTGTTGAAATCAAGTTTCTGAGAAAACTATTTGACTTAGAAACTTCGTTCTTTCACTAATATGTTGCATATTGTCCACGAGGAATCGCTATTTAAATTCAGCAAAATCGGTTCACGAATAGCTGAGATATATCCGAAACAAGGAGGTACCTCGGAAAAATTGCATTTTGTATGGAAATTTTGAAATTTTTTGATTTAAAGTAAATATTTGGATTTGACTTAGTCATTAGTGACGAAAATTTTTTCGACATCGGTTTACATATAGCCGAGATATAGCAAAACCGATTTCTGAAGGAATCGGGGGGTTTCATGAACTTAAACGCCTTTCTGTGCTAAGAAACACATATCGTAGTGAACTACCGCTACTTCTAGGTAAAAAAATTTTTTTGGACATCGGTCCATATATAGCCGAGATATAGCGAAACCCGATTATCAAGGAATTGAACTTTTTGGTAAACCTCAGCACTTTCCTACACAAAACTTGGCATGTAGTCGAAAAAATAGATATTTGAAGCAAAAAATAATAGCAAACAACAGCTAATTTAAAGTAAAACAAAAATTTTTGTGGACATCTGTCCATATATAGCTGAGATACATATATCGAAAACCGATATCTCAAAAATTGAACTATTAGGTGAACGACACACGTTCTAACTCAAAATGACCATGTAATCGTAAAATATAGATATCTGAAAACAAACAAAAAATTTTTTTTGGACATCGGTCCATATATAGCCGAGATATAGCGAAAACCGATTTCTAAAGATACTGAACCTTTTAATACAGAAATGGGCCTATGGTAGTAAAATATAGATTTTTAAGAAAAAAAAATTTTTTTTTTGACATCGGTCCATATATAGCCGTTATATAACGAAAACCGATTTCTCAAGAAATTAAACTTATTGGTTCAAAAATGGACCATAGTAGTGAAATATAGATTATTTTAAGAAAAAAATTTTTAACATTGGTCCATTTATACGAGGTATATGAAACCGATTTCTCAAGAAACTGAACTTTTGGTAAACCTGAACACTTTTGAACCGAAAATACGTTAGCATTGTGAAGGGTATTTAAGATTCGGCCCAGCCGAATATAGCTTTCTTAGTGTTTATTATAATTTTATTATAAATAAATTTTAAAAAAAGAAATAAATCTAAATAAAATTCCAATTCATAATTCCATGAGTTCATTTTAATGTCACTTTAATTTTTCCAATTCAATCACTATAATAGATGAATTTATCAAAATTAAACTATATTTATCATTAAAGTAATTATTTTCGACATTATTTTCCATTATTTACTTTTTGCAAATTCTAAATTATTATTATGAAAACTCTTATTACAAACTATCGAAAAATTCACTGCACTCAATCGTTTCTGATAACTAATTTACAAAAAAGTTTAAACAGAGATGTTTACTTTGTTATTATATATCATTCATTTATATCAAATATCAGTCGTAAAGCAGCGCCTGCGTCATCGTAATTATTTTTAAGGTTCCGTACTAAAAGTCAAACGGAACGGAGACTACATCGTTCGTCCGTCCGTTACAGGCTCCATTCTCCGAAACAGTAAGAGCTAGAAAGCTGAATTTTTCGCAGAATGGTGTTGTACCGCTACAACAACAAATACTAAAAACAATAACATAAAAACTACGAGGTACCCCCATACAACAGGTGACTCATTTTAAGAAAAATTAACTGTAACTTTTGAACTATAAGAGCTAGAGAGCTGAAATTTGCACAGGATGTTGTTGTGTCAAGCCGCTACAACAACAAATACTAAAAACAACAACATAAATTATAAAAGGTGCCCTCATACAACTGGTGATTCATTTAAGAAAACTTAGCTGTAACTTTTGAACTATGTATGTATGCTAGAGAGCTGAAATTTGTACATGATGTTGTTGTACCATACTGCTATAACAACAAAACTAAAAACAACAATGACGATAAAACTGCAGTGGGCCCCATATCAAAAAATTAAGAATTGGTTGTAACCTTGGAACCATAAGAGCCAGAGAGCTAAAATTTTTACAGGATGTTGTGCCAGCACTGTACAACAAGTAGTATTATAAACTACAATGTAAATTTTCTATATACACATTGTATGTAAGTACTAAACCTATTATGTATAAGCCTGCCTCGTATTTGCTCAATTTATTTAAATGCGTTCGGGCTTGGTTTGGCCTTCGAGTGTTTTGGGTCTCACTCGCTGTATCGTTAGCGGTTATTTTTGAAGAATTTCGCTGTCAACCACTTTGCACATATACTTTGCAAACACCATGAACTTAAAAGAAACATTAATGTTGTCAGTATCTTCCTTTAAGTTGATTGTGGTGTTTCTCTTTGCAGTGGTGTATCAGTATCATACTTACTGTTTCAATGTTTAAATAACTTAGTTAAAATAAAAAAGTAATTTTATTAAAAGAAAAGTACAAAGAACTAACGACATGTTTCAAATACATAGATACACAAACCCTTCAAAATTCGACAAAATTGACGAAACGCCAATTGCAACAATAATTAAAAAAATTTTTTAATTATAAAGATATCAGGCCTTATAAGCGAAATCAGTAATGGATCACAAAAAATAAACATAGAAATCAGCCAATATATATGTAAATATCAGTCGTAAAGCAGCTCTGGGCTGAAGAACAGCTCTCGGTCATCGTAATTATTTCTTAAGTGCGGTCAGGATTGTTTCTGTTGTTTGGACTTCGAGATTTTTTCGTCTCACTCGCACTGGTTGATTGATTGGTCTCAATTAACTGTATCGTTAGCGGTTATTTTGAGGAATTTTATTGTCAACAACGTTGCTGCAACTTCCTATGTGAGGCATAGGTCGTGAACAGTCAGTCACAGGAACCAACAAATATTCTGTTAATAAATCTCGGGCATATGGTCCCAGTTACTCGGCCCATATTGTGTGCATATATAGTTTGTAAAATTATAATTAAATAAATAAATATATGTACATATATCAAATATAAATTTACAAAGAAATGCATTAGTTTATTTTGTTTTATAATAATATTGTCATTTTATTTATAACAAGTAAGAAAGCTATATTCGGCTGGGGAATCTTAAATACCCTCCACAAAACTAACGTATTTTCGGTACCAAAAGTGTTCAGGTTTACCAAAAGTCCAGTTTCTTGAGAAATCGGTTTTATATATCGGCTATAAATGGACCAATGTTAAAAAATTTTTTAAATAATATAATAAAAATAAAATATCGACCGATGACCGAAAAATTTGTTTTTGTTTTCAGATGTCTATTTTTACGCCTACATGGTCATTTTGGTGTTAGAACGTGTTCAGTTTACCTAAAAGTTCAATTTCTTGAGATATCGGTTTCGCTTTATCTCGGCTATATATGGACCGATGTCCAAAAAGGTTTTTTACTTAGAAGCAGCGGTAGTTCACTACGATATGTGTTTCTTAGCACAGAATGGCGTTTTAGTTCATGAAACCATCCGATTCCTTCAGAAAACGGTTTCGCTATATCTCGGCTATATAGGACCGATGTCGAAAAAAAATTTTTTTCTTCACTAATGACTAAGTCAAATCCAAATATTTACTTTAAATCAAAAAAAAAATTTTCAAAATTTCCATACAAAATGCAAATTTTTTCCGAGGTACCTCCGTTGTTTCGGATATATCTCAGCTATTCGTGAACCGATTTTGCTGAATTTAAATAGCGATTCCTCGTGGACAATATGCAACATATTGGTGAAAGAACGAAGTTTCTAAGTCAAATAGTTTTCTCAGAAACTTGATTTCAACAACTCACAGACGGACATCGCTCAAATAACTTCTCTATTAACGCTGATCAAGAATATATATACTTTATAGGGTCGGAAATGAATATTGAAAAAATTACAAACGGAATCACAAACTATATATACCCTTACACAGTATGTGAAGGGTATAAAAAATAATAATTCAATATATAACGAAAACAACACAACGAATATGACAAAAACAAGCCCCTATATGTGACCATTTCTTTCATACATATATTGGTGAGAGCGATTGTTCTGAAAACTAAAGAATATATAAAGGAGCGGTCCTCAAAATTTTGTTCAAATATGAATTTGGAATGACACAAGGGTTGCAGAAGTTTCAAAGTTTTTGGAAAATAGATTTAAAGGTAATACTTTGATCAGAAAATCTAAATCGAAGTCTGGGCAATTGGATTTGTGCCAAAATCTGAGAGGACAAAGAAAAAAGCAGAAATCTAAAAAAATCAGAATAATGAAGTTTATCAGTTATGTTAACCGTGAAGTAATTACCATATTTTAAAAGTATTTTTGATTCCAAAGGTACGAAGGTAATCCTATTATTTATATGGTAGTTTAAACAAAGTCAAGCTCTCTTTGTAAACACGCACATTCGTTTTCAATTTGTAAGGGTTGCACGATCAAGTTTGCCTAACAATTTATTTATTATAATACATTCTCATTTATTTTTCGAACGAAAAAAATCGCTGGACATGGCGAAAATTTTGTAACGTTGTTAACACTTAAATATTTTATTATTATTTTCATATAATCCTTATGTATTTAATTTATTTCTATTCAGCTCAAGTTCATTTTTATATAAATTTTACTGTTATGACTGATATTAGATTTTAAACAAACAGTAAAATTTATATAAAATGAACTTGAGCCTGAATAGAAAGTAAAATTAAATATAAATTGAAATTGTCGCTCTGAGATGACAAAAAATCATCCAGGCAACAAGTACAACAAAGTAATAAAAATTGGAAGTGATTGATACAAATTAAATATAGACAGAAAGTAAATCAAAGCTCTGGCAGTTGAGTAGTGTAAGCATCAATGTAAAACAGTGCATGTTCAAATGAAGCCGGAGTTCGAAGCAAAGGGTGCTGATATGAGTATCATAGCAGATACGAAATAGAGGTTGTACTCAACTAATAAGTCTTCAAATTTACTTTTCTTGTCTTTAAAAAGTTGTTGATCACTACAATTAATGCAAAAATATCCTTCTTAATTGAAAGGAAAAAAGTAAAAATCTTAATAAGCCGAACATAATGAATCAGCCCTGTTCATATTGAAATAATAATAACACATTCTCATTTGTTCATATATATACACTTACAATTTCAAAAATTGATGCAAACTCGCTGACAATTTCTATCCATAAGATTATACCAAGTTACTATCAAGAAAACAACTTACGCTATTTTTCTTTGTTCACAAATACATACATACTGTTGTAGTTTGCTTGATTTCTTAATTTGTTTGCTTTTTTTTTTAATAAAGTAATAAAAATGAAGACATATAAACAGTTTTAACTTTAAAACACTAATAAAAATGTTTGTGAACAAAATAATGAATATAATGAGCCACGAAGTTCTATGGAACATGAATCTTGGATCAGACCAAATTACTAAATAATTTAGGAGTATGATTCTATTGCCACATTTTCTTTTATTTTTCAATAATTTCAATGATGCTTACATTTCTACAAATACAATAGTGATATGAAATTGAGTGCAGCACACATCATGGATGGATATCAATGTTTTTGAATTTTAACAAGCAAGTACATTAGTATGTATGTGTAAAAACCTTGATAGCATCTTGATCGGGCACTAAGCGTTTTCTTCTAGCATAATTTTGATCGAAAACAGGTAATTTTTATGCCTGAATGGTAATTAGAAAATTAAAGTTAACATCACTGAGTTGAACCCTAGTTCTTTCTGCTTTTGCGGCTGCTCGTAAATCTAACAAATGGTAAAAGTGGCACCTGCAGTAATTAAATCTGATTTTGACATTGGTCCATATACCTATAGCCAGGTTTAACACAGGGTGTACAGGTCCGAATTAAAATAAATCGTTTCATGGTGAAAAAGCAAGTGAAATATCAAAGTAAGGTCATTTAAAATTACAAAACTATTTGACATCTGGATACGTAGATCCGATGTACAGCGAAACCTATTTCTTAACAACTTGGACCTGCACTTTGGTATATGATATGGTAATGAAGCTAGTCAGCTGGAATTTTATTATTATGTTTTAGTTTAGTTAACGTTATCGCGATTTGTTTGTATATTAAAATGGAATAAAATTTACCACCACCTCAGTAATTGCGTCCAAAAACTCCACCTCAGTAGCTAAAGGTTAATATTTGGATTAGGGCTAGCCTGTAAAATTTTGTAATTCTTTTGACAGCAGTTTGACAGTCTTCAGTATACACAAATTCATCACGTATGCCAAAAGATTGGATTGCAAAAAATATAAAGATTCCATTCGTAAAGCAGCTCTGCGCTGAAGAACAGCGCTCATCGTAATTATTTTAAATTTTGGTCAGGCTTCTTGTTGTTTAGCTTCAGTTGGTATTCGTTACCCGTCCATAATACGTACATATAATTTGTAAAGTACTTTTAAATAAAAATAGAACCAATACAGATTTTCAAAATTTCCTTAAAAAGTACGTACATAGTAGATTTAATCATTAATACATTCGTACACATATGTATGTATGTATATGAAAGTTCAGGCAAAGTGTAAATTACATTTGATTGTTTCGACTAATTTAAGCTTAAATTTTGTCATAAAGCTTGTGTTAAATTTCTTTTTCTAGTTATGACTATCTATATATATAAAACTGTGACGTGACTGACTGGGCTAAGCGCCCAAAACGGCTAAAACTAGGATGTTGAAATTTCGTACATGTGTTGCTTTAATAAGACGAGACGGGTCGGAAGTGGGTAAAAGGGTAAAATCGGAAAATTAGTATCTCAGACTTAATAAAGATATCACAAAAATTCAAAGAGATCCAGAAAGAGCCTGTAAAAAATTCATTGATAGGTTTCTGGCACTTTTGAAAATTTTGGATTTTAAAGGGATAAAACGGGTAAAAACTAGATTTTTTTGAACAGCATTTATCTTTAAGAGGGAAAGCAATAGGAAAAAAGTAAAAGCGTAGTTTTACTTGAAATCATCTAGAATGGATTTTGGTACTTTTTTGGAATTTAGGGAAATATGGTTAAAAACAGGTAAAATCGGTATTTTGTATCTTCGAATCTAATTCACGTATCTAAAAAATTTTAAAATATTCAGGAAGGCTAATAAAATAAAATGGGAAAACGTGTAGCACTTTTTTAAAATTTGGTATTACAGGGGATAAACAGGTAAAACAATAACTTTGGCACTTTTTCCAATTTCACTTATTCAATATTTAAACATCATTTTGCTTCTTTGAAATGTTATTAAATGAAGTTTAGAGTTTTCTTTGTTTATTTTGGTGTTTTGGGCGGTGTAAAGGGATAAAAGCGGGTAAAAATGATAAAATCTGTAACTCAGTATCTTCGGACTTAATAAAGATATGAGAAAAATTCAAACAGTACCAGCAAGCCTATTAAAATATTTATTTATTTATTTAAAATTTTATAATTAATTATGTAAATAAAATGAAAAGAAGCAGGAACTAACAGCAGAGGTTTTCGTCCCATATTAAAAATAATTGAACAGGTTTCAGGTAATTTTATAAAACGGAAAAAACAATTTTGGTACTTTTGAACAGAATTTAGGATTGAGTGGAATAGCAATAGAAAAAGTAAAAACATGCTTTTTGGACCGTCTACTCTTAAAATAATCTCAATAGAATTTCGGTTCTTTTCGGTATATTGGAATTAAGCAAAAGGGTAAATCGGCGATTCTGTATTTTTTACATGTAACACAAAATTCAAAAGATTCTGGATAATGAATTTATTATTTGGAATTTCGGAGAATAAAAAAGTTAAGAATGTGAATGTTTTTCTTCAGTTTCAGTTATATAATTAATGGGCAGTTACTTCCCCTAGAAAAATCACAAAAGATCCTGATAGCGCAATAAAATAAACTAAATAAATAAATATTGCGTTTTGCTTAAACTTTGGTATTTACTGGAATAAAATGGAAAAATGGGTGGTTGCTGAACTGGCGTTAATAAATATAAGCTTAACTTTTCCTTCCCTAGAAAGCACAACCCTGTCTGTATTTGTTTATATTCAGTATTTGGGAGGTGAAGAGTTAATAAATGGTAAAATCCTTGACTTGGCATTTTTAAGTATAATAGCAGTAACAGAAGAGCTAAACCAATCCTAAGGAAAAAATTGGCATGCGTGTCATACCTTTTTAAATGGAAAATTTGGTCTAGTTATCAAATTTTTAGTTATCTTTAAAAATCTTAAATATTATTTATTTAATTAAACTTTACAAAGTAAATTTGTAAAGTATATATATGCATAATAGGCCGAGAGCCCAGATGGTATTAACAAAATATTTGTTGGTTCCTGTGACTGGCTATTCACGACCTATGCCTTCACATAGTAAAGTGTCAGCATCGTGGTTGACAACAAAATTCCTCAAAGACCTCTAATGATACAGTTAATTGAGGCAGCTCAATAGACCAGTGTGAGTAAGACGTAAAACTCTCGAAGGCCAAACAACAAAACAAGCCTGACCGCACTTAAAGTAATTATGTGACGCAGAGCTGTTCTTCAGCCAGAGCTGCTTTACGACTGAAAAAAAAAAATCTTAAATATATTTTTGGATATGAGTAAGAACTGTTAGCACCCTTTTTGCCGTATTTTAGAGTGAGAAGGAATTAAAATAGGTCCAGAACTTCTGTATCCGTTTACATATTATAGCATAATTATGGGAAAAAGAAATAATTTAGGGACGAAAACGGATAAAATTAGTAATATATAATTTAGGATAAATGAAAAAAGGAATAAAACTGGTATTCGGTCAATTTTAATTTTGTTTGCTAGAAAGAAAAACAGAAAAATAAAATTACAGACACCTGTCAGTTTATTCTAACTAAGCCTTTTTAATTTTGTTTTACTTTTATTAGAGTTGGATATAGAATAATCGATTTACCTTTTATACTTTGTCATCACTGGTACCAAATTTTAATAAAAGCCAAAGATTGTTTGATATTCTTTAGTAAAAACAAAATTCCGTTTCATCTTTTCTCTCTTCTTTCTCATTCAGGATAAAAAAATTTCTCGTTTTATTCTCTCCGACATTCAAAATTTAAGTACAAACTTTCAATCACAATTTGAGTCCTTTCTAGGTTTCTCTATAAGTTCTGGCATATTAACTATTCATTTTATCCTTTTACATTTCGAATTTCAAGAAATTTAATATTAATGGTATATGCATTAGGAGGGACCTCTGTGGCTTTCTTTTAAGCTCGGCGCCCATTCTTAATGAGTAAGTCATTACTATCAGAAAATCTGCCATTGCGATGAAAAGCAAGCTTCGAGATAAAATTGCTATATTCTATTTTTCGCTTTAAACGATGTTTTAAACGCTATATTTTAATACCGGATATCTGAATTTTTTCTGTTTTCAATACAATAGTACCTTTCATGACCCAATGGCAAATAAACTAGTACATTATAATCTTGAATTTTTAATTTGATATGGAAAGAGCCTCTACGAAATGAAAATTAGATTATGAATATTTTCACCAACGATGGTCTTCTAAGGTGTGCTAATAAAAGCAGCGAAGCCCAAAAATGGAACTTATTGGCTGTTTCAAAACTGATGTTGCTTCTGTTTCTTTGGATCAGGATGGCTAAATATGTTTTCCATAGGCTCCCATTACAACGGCAGTTGCACCACTTAACCTAAACGCACAAAGTGATAGTTCTTATTGGTAAGTTCCACATACTAACTGGTTTTGGAGACAGGCGAAACAACGGAATTTGCAATCTTCTTTGAAATAATTCCCTGCAAAATGTTAAAGTCACTAAAGCTGAATTTAAATGAAATTTGTTTAACATACCGTTCCTTTTAATACCGATGAAGCAGATGAGAGAAACTGCCTGACTGACTGGATTATAACAGCTATGTAAGATAATGTTTCTCCAAGACATTATATTTACAAATGTTATGTTTAATTAATAAAATATTTAAAATAAAATTTCTTCACTTAATTTTACAACCAAAGATCAGAGGTTCAATTCGTCCGAATATTTGTCGGCGGCGGCTGGCTAAAGCCGGCTTAAGCCATTTATATAAAATATTTGGGTATATTCTTAAAATTAATAATATACCTATTTGAAATGGATTTGAATAAAATATTGTATGAAATATTTTACTTAAGACATATTCCAAATTCATCTCAATTTTCTAAATTTGCTCATAAACCTATACATATAAAATAAAATTTTTTTAACAATTTCCTAAATTTAGTTCTAATAACGTATTTATGTGTGTATGTACATATGCATAAAAAATAAAAACCAATTTTAAAAGATTGGATTTTAATACATACATATGTAAATAAAAATATTTTATTTTTGCATGTACTACTAGGAAAAATGTTGTATGCATAGATAAGTAAATGAAAGTAAATATTTGTACATATCCACAATCTCTGTTAGCGCAAAATAACTTTGCTTTTTATTGTGACATTTTTACTTTTAAAACTTTCAATTACACTTTTAACAACTTGCATGAAAAATAATGGGGTTTACATACATACATGTATATTCAACCATATACAATATTAAAAGGTGGCATCAAACATATCCCAATAAAACATTAAGAAAATTTTGATATAAGCCCTGTCAAGCTCTCAATTAATTAGAAAACGTACATGAAAAATTGTCATATATAAAATTGACAGCAGATTACATTTCACCTTGAACGACCTTGTAAATAAATCGGCTTCTGCTTTTGGTTGTGTAATATCAAGCGGCTGAATAAAATAAGTCGGCGGCGGATGCAAACCGGCTAACAGCTCGATTTGAACCTCTGCCACAGACTCACAGAACAAATAACAGACTTCTGTGTCATAGATCTACTTGACGATTTATCGTGTAATATACTAATTTTATGGTATGATATTGTCATATTCGCCACCACCTGGCACACGACGATTTGGCGATCATTCTGCCGGCGTTATTGTTTTATCATGACAGATTGTTCGTGCGGTGGGGAAAAAAAATTGTTTCATCATTGACTATTTTATACCTATTTCGACGATTTCATTTCCACAAGTTTGACGATTTCAGCCCCATTTATCTGGCATCTGTCGTTTGAATAAATCAAACTTTCCCATGTCGAGCATGATAATTATTTCCGACTGTGCAGCTAGCCGATGAAGCTGCCACCGCCAAATATTTTATTCAAAACCAGTAGTGCGATTCTGTAACTGTTAACAATAATAGAGATTGTTATGTTGTCAATTTATTTTGTTGCTTGCAGTAACGACTTTGCTATTCTCTAACTTATAATTAACAACATTGAGAAAAATGTAAGTCTAGTGGCACCACTGGTAAAACATATGTCAAAATAACGAAAAGTGCAAAGAAGAATTGAAAAAATTTTCCGCCAAGCTGCGAGCAATTTACATTTTTATATATTTTAAGCATTTTGTGATATTAGGAAACGTAAGTAAGAAATAAATATTTCTGTAATACTTGCATATGTACATAAATTAATATTTTCTTCTTTTGTAGAATGGATTCTATGTCTACCCCTAAAAGATGCCGTCATCAGCAGAACAATTGCTCTTCAAAAAACTTTATTTAATATACAAATATAATAAAATTTTATGTTGTTTTCTCTAACGAAATTAAACTACTACAATCACTTTGTTGTTTATTAACAAAACAGCTGACTCTAATAACAAGACGAAGTTGCTAAATATCTGTACTACAGAATAGCAAAATCGCCAATTCACTTGTTATTATTTTTAACAATGCCAAGTATTGTTAAAATTGGATACAGAATCACTACTGATCCTGCTAAGTTTACCTCAGGGCAGAATCTATTACAAATTGGATGCATGGTGTAACTACACCCAGTGATCTCGATTGACAATTTTTTGTGTTGTGCAAAATATTAAACAGAACTGTCAAAGTTGCTTAC
>BGZK01003831.1:0-18873 GCA_005406025.1 Eumeta japonica
AATAGTACTAATAACCATACAAACAAAATTATTTTAAATTAACCCTAGTCCAAACACCCTAATTCGTTTGTAGTTTTCTTACTGGGGCAAATCGCTCATACGAAAGCAATATGCAATAAAATGTGAAATTCTGTTTTGCAAAAAATTTTTATTGAAATAATTTTACCCTAAAAAATAGTGATACATATTTTTTTTTATAAAATGGACAATAAATTACATACATACATACATATGTACAGTTTTTAAGATATTCATGTATGTTGGTATAATTTAAAATTCTTAAAGAAAACTAAAATTGTGTTTTCGAACAAGTTCGAAATAGAGAAAGAGAAAATAAAAAGCCATAAACTTTTTACATATTTATTTAATATTTTCCAAGGGTATTTTTGATAAAGGTATAGAACTTTGAAAAATATAATGGGGTATATTCATAAAACAATAAAATGTATTTGAAATAGATTTTAGTAAAACTTTGTATGAAATATTTCACTTAAAACACATTTTAAATTCATTAAATTTTTACGAATATGCCCAAATATTTTTAAATCGACATGAAATTTACTTTATTCGAAAGATAATTTGCTGGCACGTAGACTAATCTGGACAATTAATTTTGTGGCCATATATTGGTAATAACGCAGTGAATATTGCCTCCATGTTCAGATTTAACGACATAGACTAACGATTTGCATATCTCCCAAAGAAAATAGTCTAGCGGTGTTGAAACGCAGGGTTCTTGTATGCCAATTAATACGCCCGAAACGTGAAAAAATGCAATTACCGAATTGTGACTAAACTGAGCCCTCTTGTTGCAATCATAGCTCATGCTCATCATGGCTCTATAGCGGTTGCCATTGATTCTACCAACATATCAGCAGTAAGATTTTTTTTAGACGCAACGGTGTCTCAATATTCATTTGAGCCACAACATCTTACAAAACAGTTTTGTTTATTGGCTCATCCATTGAAATATAAGTTATATTGACCGTAAAATGGAAGCAACTTGCCGTATATATTTCAAATGAAACCACGATTTCACAATAAATGTTCACTAGTTGGAAGCCTTGTCTATTCGTCAGTCTATTCATGCTGAAATTCTACATCAAATTAAACGTAAATCGCTTGGCCAAATGGTTGCAACTTAGAAAAAGTGTCGCCAACTTAAAGTTGTATACCTTTATAAAAAGCACTTTGTGGCATCGTAAAAATCAGTAAAATGTTAGATTTTATATGTTATAAAAACAAATGTCCACTTTACTGAATTTGTAAATTGTTTTCAGTGATATTTTTTTATCTATTTTAGCATTTAAACATTTCGGACGTTGTTAGTTTTTGCTAAACCTTATTGCCATCATTATGCAGAGCTAAGACTTATTCAAGGTCTTTGATTTTTTTTCGAAATCACTCAGTTTTCAATTCAAAATTTAATCATTTTGTTTATATGATTTTCAGATTTATGTAAAATCCTTTACCAATGAATATCTGAGTTCGCTTATGATAGATACATACTTATATTCGTTATATAATTCGTTGTTTACGTTGCCTCCACCAATTGGACTTTAGTTTTTAACTTGTTCTTGAAGTTTGTAATTTTCAATTTTATTTTATGCTTCTCAGAGGGCATTTGTTTGGTAGAATTTTGAAAATGTGTGTTTCCTGTGACATTATTTTCAGTACTTGTAGACGGCCCATCATGGTCGTCAAACAAGTTGTCGTAATTTTCAGAACTGTTAGAACAATCTGCCAATAATTTATTCTCCATACAAAACGATTTACTAGAAGTTGGTGTGCTACAGTCATTTTCACGATTCCACATTTTGGCCTTTCTGCTATAATAACGCATCAGGGCTTTTGCTCGTACGGTTTCTAGCATTTGTGAAGGCATTTCACCTCGTTTTGATTGCTTGGCACTCCTTTAAATCAAAGTCAAGAAAAAAGAAAATGTATGTAATATAAGTTGCTTTAATATTAATATAATACCATTTACCTTTCCCTTGCCTTTTGTTTATATTCTTCATACCGTTTTGCGTCTAGTTTTAATTTTGCTCTGTAACGTTTTTGGATCTCTGCTCTGGTTAATTTAGTTTTCATCTCCTTCAAAACCAAAACAATAACAAAAAACACCGGAAACAAATATTAGATAGAATCGATCACAGCACAATCCATCATATAAGTACATCGTAGCCTAACCATGAAATTAACGTAACCGACAAAAGTAAATTTTATCATTTATTTTTACTTATTTTCCTACTCCTTCAAAAATACTGAACTATTTGCTATTAAAGCTTAATTATTTCAACGCATTAATCGACTCAAAAGACATTTATAGTTGTTTTCTCTCGGTGCTGGTTTCGTTGTTATTACTCAGCTCGATAACTTTTAGAAATGTTCTTAAAATTAGTTCACATTCTATTATTTTCATAAGATTAATTAATATTCAAACCTATTTAAACATACATTCACCGCACATATAATACGTGCGTTCAAACCATGGTCACTATTTATTTATTTTGGCGCCTTTTGCTTTTTACTTTCGATATTTCGATGCTCTTTGGGTATCTTCAGGAAAATTTTTTGTTTTTGTATTTTTCTTTTCTAAAATTTGATTTTTAGAATTTTAGAAAAAAGAAAATAGAAGAAGATACAAAAAGAAATTATCAATGCGCAAAAATATAAATATGACCAAAGGCTCAAAAACCTACGTATCAAAAAGGTCGAAGAAATTATAAAAAGTATATACATTCACCACAGTATCGTAAAATTTATATTAATGAAAGGTTTAAGCACTTACCTTACCTTCGCCTGATTCTTCAGCCTCTTCTGTATCAAAATCTTCGTCACCATCCGATGAGTTCACTGGGAACTTTTCTTCATTTTCCAATCTATTTAGTTCTGCATCAGCCTCTGCTTTAATGTGGTCCTCAATTTTTCTTCTTTAATAATAACTAAAGGGTCTTCCTATAAGAATAACGTTTTAAAAGGTTATGTATCTTTTAGATTTAAAGAAAAATTTTATTTTATTATAATCGGTTCAGTAGTTTGAGTAATACGGCTATTAAGTTCTTACTAATACCAACAAAGAAATATGTATGTGTAAACCCAATAAGCATTTTGACTGGAATTCATTTGAAAACTAGCCACAATTTCACACAGTTGAAACACGTTTGGATTCATTAGAGAATCCAGCAAAATTAATCATTGAATTACAGTCGAACAAAACAGTACCTTTACAGTGTAATTCCAGCCTTGAATAACAGTGTTATTCAAGATAAACCGAACGAAATCGAAAAACTTCTCTGAAAATTTAATTATAAAATCATCATTATAACCGCCACCAATGATTTTTGCATCAACTCTGTACCATAAATAACATTTGCTTCAAATAAATTTGTTGTTGTTTTTAACAAACTTTAAACAAATGGGAAAGACGATGTACGTCAAATGTAATTGAAGCTTGGATTCACGCTGGATTTACAAAAAAATTGTGCTAATTGGAAATAATTAATTGCTTTTACATAACCTTACCAATACCAAAAAAGGGAAAAGAAAAAAAGAAAATAGAGAAGCTCTTAAGAGATTTGTCTCTTTAAGCAAAAGAGAGTTAGCTAAAAGAAATATGTTTTGCACAAGGCAGAAGGGTAAGATATTCCAACAGTAATTTGTTTTTAATATTTATAGAATACGGACAATTGTCTCGACCTATATAGATCCTTGTGACTGTATACGGCCTATGGCTTTACATAGGAAATAGCAACATCGTGGTTGATAATGAAATTCCTCAAAATAATTGCTAACGATACAGTTGAGACAATCAATCAACCAGTCCCAGTGAGATGCAAAACTCTCGAAGATCTAACAATCCAAATAAACCTAACCGCACTTAAGAATCACTTACGATGGCGCGATCAGCTTAGGGCTAATTTACAACTGATTTTAAAAAATATTTTTTTTTATATTGGTCCTGAACATCTTGGTTAATATTTCTTGAGAGGTTAGTTTGTCGATAGAAAAACTTTCAAATAATCATGATAAAGCCTTATGCGCGCAATAGCATAAATACTAAATTATTTATTATTTATTTTTTCTCATACATATTTTGCCTTTGTTGTGAATAGGCCTAATTTTGTTTAAATATTTTTGAACCTTGATTATTTATATAGAAATAATAGAATATGGACTCAAAGGAAATATTTAGGACTAGTTCTCAAAAAGATTGTCATTTTCACAACTTACAAATCATTGCATTAAAGGATATTAATGAAAATAATTTCTTTTTCCTAAAAATATGTCATTCTTGAAGTGATTAAAAACAGCATTGAATTCACCTATTTGATAATAACAAATCAGTAAACAAAATGCCAACAATATTGACAACTTAGCTATTATTACCCTATAAAAAATTCCATTCAAAATCATTAAATATATTTGGTTCAATTCACTTATTTTATATGAGAGAAATCGCATTAAATTCTTCCATTAACACATGATCTCCAAAGATACGCTAACGTAAAAATCATGGATATTTCACCTAAATTGAACAAGATCCTATTTATTTTAACCCATAATTTAACAGCATTTTTGTCATGAAAGTTATTGGTGGGAAGTAAATGTTTCAACATTTTTCGAGTCTACTGACAATTCAACAGTAAATTATTTTGAAAATTATGATTGCTCACTTTTGACAGTGTTTTTGCATCATAATGAAATAAAATTATCACATATAATAACTATGGCATTAAAAAACTCAGGCTGCCGGGAGTTTTTTTTAATAAGAAATTTGCACTTTTATGGGAAAAGATAAGCAAATTAATCGGCTTGAATGAAACTAAACATTTTCACATACCGCCATTCATTCATATTAAAAATAACAAATTAAAAATTTACCGTTTTCCAACACATATTTAATAAAATGCATGACATCCCACGAAAATATTTAAGAGTAATCTTGTCTTTTAAGAAAATATCAACCGCCATAATTTATATCAAAAATCCTTTAATTGAAGGAAACACTCAAAACTCAAGCCCGATTAAAAATTCAAATAATTATAAAATTAAAATAGAGTTCGAAGAATTAAAATAAATTAATGATGTAATTGAAAGTTTCGTCATTTTCGACAAACCATTGCATCAAAGAATGTCAATTAAAATTATCTGGAAAATATGTCATTATTGAAGTGCTTGATCATAACCATAATATAAATGCATATAAAGATAAAATATCATTCACCTATGAAAAATTCCATTCAAAATCATGGAATATAATTTGGTTCAATTCTTATTTAATTTGAAATCCTATTCGTTTGATCCCATGTTAATAGCATTTTGTTATTAAAGTTATTGGTGGAATATACAATTGCTACTATTACAAATTTAAATATGATATTATAATGACAACTTTCAGCCCTTATTTGAAACCTGTGAATAGCTTAATTGACCATTGGTCGAAACAGTATGCAATTTGTGTGTTGTTTTTGCTTAAGCCTACCCATTCATTTTAAATCAATACTCACCGTATATATTTTTAATATAATTTCTACATGTGTGACAGCAATAATTTAATTAGATTCATAAAATATGTTGTCATATCTCTACCTTAGCTATTAGAACGTCCATACATTTAATATAAAACAAATTCAATATTTCGTTATGTGACGAAAGAAATGTTCGAAATAGTGAAACAGGCAGTTTATAATATAAACTTTTTTGAAGTCTTATTTTTAATCGAGTCCACCTTTACCAAACACATTTATCTAGTTATAAAGTAGCTTCTACATTCCAAAGTGGACGAATACTTATGTACATGTATATAGGCATGTGAGTACATACATATTTATATTTGCATATTGATACTATGAAATCCTTAAGGAGCATGCAGATGTTACATACATACATACAATTTCGACAGTTCGGACATGCGGCAGTCCATTCACTCCAATAATTCAGACGCTTCTACATTTTGGACACATATAATTTTACCTCTACTGCTGATTAGAATAATTTAGATACGCAGGATATTTTATTGTTATCAAACTAAAGCAAATGCCATCTTCATAAAGCTAGTCAGGTAGAAACTAAATTCGTTTTTAATAATATAAATTTTTGATAATATAATGTAATGATTTTAGTAAATCATAGAACAAAACATGTTTAATTCATTTAGGTTACTTCGACACACTCAATAAGAACAAACATATTAGAGCAAAATATAATATTTGTTCTGACTTCAAATCAACAATAGCAGCCGTTCAAAACATCAAAAATTTCAATGCACTAGTTTCAAAAATCAGGGACTTTGTAATAAATTTATCCTTCAACTACGAAAACGGACATCAAAAAAATTATTACAACAGCAATCCATAATAAAGCAGCAGAAACTTGGCCCTTACACATATTTAACAAAACTCAACCTAATGTATGCCATCTCTGCAACTCCGATAACATATTAGACATAAACCTTTTTATATTTAACGGCTGATTCGTCAACAACGCACAGCTCACGCTGTTTGGTGAAATCAACCTTCCGGAACTTCTTAAAACTATAAACCACAACATAAAAAAAGTCTGTACTCTGCTAAAACATTGCAATATTTATAATCGTATCTAGTTAGTCTGTAAAGGACGAAAACTGATTTTGGTACCTTTTTTTCTGTTTGTAGGTATTCATGTTTAATATTAATAAATAAATAAGTCGGTAGCCCGACCGAGCCTACATATACTACATGTCCGGAATATCGAAGTTGCACTGAAAATACATGTATATTTTAAAATTAATTTTACTTTTTCTTACCACTTCCATTATTGTGGTCGGCTCTACTTTGATTAAGGACTTTTCAATATTTTCATCGTGTGTTTCAATTTCGTGCGAAAGATAATCATTCTTCTTTTGCAATGTCAGCCTGTTAGAATGTTCCTGAATATGTTGCACAAATGATTCCAAAATAAAACTTATTTTATGACAATCAAAACACTTTAATATAAATGGATATTGATTATTTGGCAGAGGTGATCTTAGAACTTCTCCACATTTTATATATCCAGTATAATCCTCATGTTGCAAGACTTTCGTTGCCATTTTTAGGAATACAGAATAGTTTATTATAGTATAAAATAACAACGCGCTTGTATTTATTTTTATTAATAAAAATATCAGCCAAGAATATTGTTTTTATGCATATATATATGTAATAAGGGATATGGAAGAAAACAGGGCGATGGACTTATAGCGCCAATTTGCCGCTGATAAGTAAAAAACTTTTAAACGCCGCTACCGACGATGTTGATGTTTACGTTTTTATAACCGTAAATTCTCCATATGAATACAACTTTCACGCTGGACAATTTTTGTCGAATCCATTTTTTCAAATTTCCTTCCTCAATTCCATTTACACACGTTGAACCATTTCACTAAAGCGATGGTGTTAACATATTACAAGAAAGTTAAATCAAGTATGTACCAGGCAAAAAAATTCTTCAAAGCAAAACTATAATATTTGGGATGTAGTACATATGTATGTGTGTGTGTATTCTGTAACAAAAAGAAACCATTCGACAAATGCTTCTCTAAACTCAGGGCATACTCAAAATATTAATATGAATATAATTTTCCTTAATTCAATTTTCTATACAGAATTTTTAATATTATATATATTAAGTAAAACAAATTTTTGGAAACTACATAAAAATTAAAAATAAGCAACACTCAAGGAAAATTCTACAATTAAAACTATTGTAATATTTTATACTGATAAGTGTTTTAATAAATAATAAAGCAAAAAAATCTCTTGATTCACCTACAACTTCTTATTAAAAAATTGTCATTAATAATTTTGAATCACATTTTTTGTACAAACTCCATTGTTGTATACCGTCCAATATCCTATCTTAGCTATCGGTAAGTTGTAATTATGGCTCTAAGATAGTTCTACAATATATGCATGTACACATAGCATAAGATTTTGCATCATTTCTTTTTTATTTCTATGTTTTTTTTTTTTTATTTATTTATTTAATGTTTATCCTCTAACTCAGCTCGGGTGCCATGTGTTCGCATGTGTTGCAAAACGCCTATTTTTAGTTTAAAGGTCTTACCGCACAGTTTACATGCATGATTTCTTGCTTCTTCGTGTGTCACAGAGTGTGTTTTTAGTGCTCTACTAGTGATAAATCCTCTTCCACACAGTGGACAAATATGTGAACGAATGTTCATGTGCGAGTTCATGTGATCATCATAGCGATCTTTAGAATAATAACCCTTAGAGCAAATACTACATTGGTGGGTATATCGTTTTTCGTGACGCCTTTGATGTCTTTTGAAACATTGAACATGTCGATAGGAAGCTCCGCATTTTTCACAGCAGTACGGTCTGTCACCGGAATGTGTCAATGTGTGCACTCTCAGATCAGTAGGCTACAAATTTTCTATTGCATATATCACATACAAAATCCAAGTCTCCAAAATGCCTTTTGCATGAACTGTATAAGTTGGAATCGTTTTAAATTCTTTATTGCACATAGAACATACCAATGGCATTGATTCATCATGACTGGATTTGTGGACCCGATATCCTAAAGGTTTTGTAAAAACGCGTCTACAAGAGGTGCAATTAAATGGTCCTTCATGTTCATACAGATATAGTAAATGCTCATAATATTCTTCAGTATTATTTTTTGATTTAGTTGTTGAATTCTTTTTTCGAAGACGTTTTTCTTTTGAAAAATAAGAATGAATAGTGCGTGTGTATTCATCCAAAGTTTTTTCATCTACTTTTATATTCATATTGGCTTCTATATTCTTCGACATTTCAACTAAAGCTTCTTGACGTTTATTTGAGCAGATATATTCAATTAAATTTGAATTCCAGAGATGTGGGTGATCGCGGTATATTTGTATTATTTGAATAACCTGTTCTGTAGACAAATCTGGCAATTTGTATCCAATTTCTGTAATTCTATTACTGTCTTAGGTCGTAAAATACAGATCTTCGTAGAACCAACTACATTTATATTTTGTATCTTTTTGGTTTGTCATCTTCTTCGTAACCGCGTAGTCTTTTAAAGTCTTCACGATGTTTTTTAAAAATGTGTCTTATTATATCTAATACTTCTTTCCACGTATATTTTGAGTTAAGTTTATTGTTTAAATCTGTAGCAATTTCTTCCAGAAACCCTTGTCTTTTGTCTCTAAAACGATACATTGGCAATTCCTTGTTCCACAAGTTTGGTTGATTTTGTAAAGTTCTATCAGTATTTTCATATTTTGCCGAGATTTTATAAATAATTCAATAGCAGGTGATAATGAGCTTTTTCTGCCTTTTTAATTGGTTTATATGATACCTATAATTAAAATATGTTAAGAATTTTCAATTATTTAATAACCTTCTTGAAATTTTCATTTTGTATTCTAGTTTTTTTAATCATTTTGAATTTAAAATTTACTTTATTTTAATGATTTTGCATATTTTCAACTTACATCATCATCCGTTTCGCCATCTTCTGTGTTTGAGGCATTATATTCTTCATCAGAATTCCACAATTTGTCTTCCTCTTGATCATCAGAATCTTCGAAATTATTTTTATCAATTTCATATTGTTCTTTTTATATCTTCATCTATTTCGTCTTTAATATCAATTAAAGGATCATCCTAAAAAGCGAAATTGTATTGGTTATTGAGTTATGTCTAATTATTTTTATTTAATTATAGATATTGTATGTGCAACTTGATATCAAAACAATCTATTCATGTACAATATAATAAATATTAAAATGTAATATAAAGTACATATTTTTTTTATTAATTTTTTGGTTTTCTTGTCTGCAGAAACACTTAAAACCTGCGACCTCTTGACTGTTAGGCAGGTATTCTAATCACTAGCCATCGAGGCACTGCCTCGCTCCAATAAGTTTTTATAGTACGTTAAAGCCGTAATTTTGGGTAATAAAATTGATGTAAAGAATGTTTACAGCTATAATTATGGAACGAAGCATAAAAACACGGGAATTCTGCACAAACTATTTACTAAATTTACGAACGTACCCAGCAGCAAATAGGTGTATTAACAATGTATAAATAGCAATGTTCGAACGTTTTTAAAAGCACTATTGGGCCTAGCCATCAGACGGTTGATGTGTTGAAGTATCATCAACATTCTAAAGACCTTTGAGAACAAGTGGAAATAAATGCATTTCTAAGCTTGAATATAATTTCACCTTTCATGCTGAGAATGCTGCTTTTCTATTTTGTGTAAACATATGTATATGTATGTATGCACATAGAAGTCTATGCCTGTATGTATGTACATTAAAATGCATTCATGAAGTAAATTTTTTTTTTACTTACGACTTCCATATTTATAGTTTCTATTTTAATTACAGGATTTTCAATAGGTTCTTGTTCTACTTCATTTTCGCTAATAGCCTTGCTACTTTCTTGTAATGATACAATTTCACTACAATGTTCTTGAATATGAATTATGAAAGCTTCCAAAACAAAATTTATTTTGTCGCACTGATAGCATCTTAGAACAAAAGGATGTTGGTAATTTGGTAACGGAGACTTAAGTATTTCTCACATTTAATATAGCTGGTATAATCTTGAATATTAAGAATTTTTGTGGCCATTTTAAAGTAATTTTTACAGTATTTTTTATAGATATATATTTTCTACGATTAAAATTTGTCTTAACATAAAAGTATTTTTGTTGGAGAACAGAGTCAATAGTATTTCAGACGCCGATATATTTAATTATTTAGCCGTTGACCATAAAATAAATTGTTTCGTCATGGCATATGACTCTTAATATTTAAGAAGTACCGCTGATCGGTGGCTCAACATCTAGCTGAGTTCTTAAAAATAATACAATAGGAATTAATCTCATTTCATTTTGAGAAAAATTTAATTACATACTTTAAGATATAATATTTTCACATATGTACATACATATATATGTAAGTTCATAAGTCCACTGAAACATCGCCACCATAGCTTGTCATTCGACCTGGTACCGTCTATGCAAGGAAAACTGTGATTTTTAGTTCTTGAAAGTTTTCTATATAGGTAGAAATAATAGATTGAAGTCATATACATATATATTGATAACTAAACTAGCCGCCGCCAATAATAATTTAATGCCAGATTATGAACAAAAGGAATATGTTCAGTGAATACTACAATAATGTTTGGACGTTCTTCTTTAACAAAGCCATGCACTTAAGAACTGCGGACAAAAATCAACCGTTATCTAAAAGTCAGAAAGGAAAACATTTTACCAAGCGAGGACATTTGTTACGCACAAAAATTTTTTAATGGAAAAGATTGAATTGAGGTGAATTATAATTTAAATTACTGCTTAAAATAATGTAGAATAAAAACTAAAACATAAATATTTCCTTTGTTTATTTTCAGAAAAAGTGTAACAATATTTATATATAAGTACATGTATATGTATTAGCATCATGTCTAGAAATATTTGTGATTGTGGGATCATCTACATATAAAACCAAGAAGCACAATATAGTAGTACCCTAAACATCTCTAGCGTTAAGGAGAGCAGGTAAATTAAAATTTTAAAATCACTTCTTGTGCTTGTGCATTTCTTGTACATATTTGCATACATTCATGGCGTCGAAACGATTTTAGCCTAAAATTTTTCTGACAGGTTAGCTTTAGCTTACCGCGCCATAATTTGTTGCAAAATTTTCTTTGGTTGCGGGCTAGGGCGGAGTCCTAGCAGAATCATAGTTTTTTGTATAAACATTTTTTGTATAGCCGGGTGAAAAGATTTTCTCTTCCTTGGTATAATAAACAGCATTTTCGCTAACAAAAGTTCTTCTGTACAGTCTTAAAATTTTCTATAAAAAGCTAAAAAAAGTGGTGTGCATAAATATAAATTTTTTATAAAGTCTAAATTGATTTAGATGCAGGAGCATCTAAAAACCATTCAACCGAATTTCATCAAAATATACTCAGTAGTTTTCATATTATAACGAGTCGACCCTTTTTGACTCGTTTCATTTGATGATAGCCCATGTTTCTTACAGCTCTCAAACCGAATGCAAAGTTTTCATAATTTAGAGAAATCTGATAAATTTGTTTAAATCTTTATTAAATAATCTAGTGTAAACTTATTACATATATAAATTAAATAACTTTTATCAGTTTCTACTCTGCTGCCGTGCGTTCGCATATGTTGTAGTACACCAATCTTGAGTTTAAACGTTTTACCACACAAGCTGCAAGCATGATTTCTGGCTTCTTCATGTGTTACGGCATGTGTTTTTAAAGCTCGGCTTGTTATAAATCCTTTTCCACATATTTTGCAAACATGTGAGCGTATGTTCATGTGCGAGTTCATATGATCCACGTAACGATATTTCGTATAATATCCTTTAAAGCAAATATGACAAGTATGGGAAAAACGGTTTTCATGACGTCTTTGATGCTTTCTAAAACTATTTGATTGACGATATGAAGCGCCACATATTTCGCAGCAGTATGGCCTTGCGTCGGTATGAGTCAATAAGTGTATTCTAAGATCGGAATGTCTTAAAAATTTCATATTACATTCTTTGCAAATAAACTGAAGATCCTCTAAATGGCGTTTGGCATGTGTGGTGTAAGAGGCAACACTTTTAAATTCTTGTTTGCATTGAGAGCAAATTAAGGGCATCGAGCCATCATGTGATGACTTATGAACTCTAAAGCATAATGGTTTCGTGTATAAACCATTGCATTCAGGGCAACTGAATGGGCCTTCATGTTCTTCTAAAAATGACATGTGCTCATAGTAGTTTGAGTTGTTATTCTTCTTCAAATCTTCTTTGGAAGTGATTTCTAAACGCTGTCTTTTCTCTTTTGAAAAATAATTGTGTATGGTGCGTAAATATTGTTCCAAAGCACTTATATTTATCTTGATATCAATTTTATTTCCAAGACATTGAGCATTTCAGCTAGGGCATCATGACGTTTATTTGAGCAAATATTTTCTATAAGATGCGTGTTCCAAAGATGTAAATCCCTGATATATTTCTTATTTGAATAATTTGTTCCGATGTCAAATCTGGCAAGTTCGCATCTAATTTTTGTATATGAATTACGGCTTTTGATCTTAAAAGTCTAGATAATCGAAAAACCAACTTCGCTTAACTATTTTGTCAGTTTTCTTTACATATTTTGATGGTTTCTTATTAATTTTCTTAACTTTCGATTTTGTAGCTTGATAGCCTTGAATTCTTTTAAATTCATCACGATGTTTGCCACAAATATAATTCATGATTTCGGCCACCTGATTCCATGTCAACTCTAAAGAGCATTTCTTATTCAATTGTTGAGTAATTTCCTCAAACAATTGCTCTTTTATCTCTAAGCTATAATATGGAGAATTTGTTCCATAGATCCGTCTGATGTTTATAAAAATCGATTAGGATTAAAACATTATCCCTCGACTTCATAAAGTCATCAATGATTGGCGACAATTTTACTTTTTCTTATTTGGTGAATCTTTTGCTAACTGAAATTTTAATATATATTATATATATATATATATATATATTTATAGCCATGCATTATTAAAATTTTCATTTCACCTCGTCCTCTTCTGTTTCCGAATCATTCGACTTGGTTTCATCTTTAACATTTTTCTTTCGTTTACTTCTGGGTTTTGTTATCTTTAAAAATATACTATAAAAATTATAAAATTTTTAATTATTTTATTGTTTACCTTCTCTTCATAATCTTCATCTGTTTCTTGTGAATCAACATCGTCAGGTTGAAATTCATCTGACTGTCATCAACCTCATATTCTTCCAAATCATTAATTGAATTTTCCGAATGTTGATTAGTTATATTAATTTCTTCACATATGTCACTGTTCTTTTCTTCTTTTGTCTCATTTTTAATAGGAAAAAGTGGATCTTGCTGTAACAAATTGATCACATAAAATTTTTGATCATTAGAATTTTGAATTATTGTAAACAAATGAAAATTAATTCAGCCAACCTTTTCCCATATCGCGGTTTCATTAACTTCTTGATAATTTCAAAGATGTTGCTTAAAGAATAAAATTATTGATATCCCGAACTCAGATATCATTTTCTCTTATTGTAACGATGGCAATAACTTCTTAATAATTTAGCAGATTCAGCTTAAGAGCGATAAGCTTAATCATCATAATAATTATGCAAAATAGACTTTAGTATAAAAACTAAAATGAAATAAAAGAAAAAAAATCGCAAACAAAATGATAATTTTCAATGCACATTGTCGCAGGGATAGGGAAAAAAGGCATTTCACATACTCATCGGCTTGCCAGTGAAAGGGGGATCTACTGATTGATTACTATAATTAATCAAACAAAATAATATTCCATTTAAGTTTATTTAAGTACACATACTAAGCCATTGCGACGCAAACAACACCTTTTCAAACCCAACCGGTATGAGACGAAGTATTTTTATAATTTACAATAGACAGTTTTTCAAATTTGATCTAAAATCTTAAATGCTGAACTTCGAAGTAACTTGTGGGAATTTGCTCAATTTGTACTTACATCTTCTTCCACTTTGACGAAGACATTATCAATACCAATTCCTTCACTTTCCATTTCATCTCCATTATGCACACTCTCATATGCGGCTTTTGCATTAATTTCGTTCAAAGTTAATACATCCTTAAAATGTTCCTGAAGGTGTGTTACAAAGGATTCCAAAAGGTGATGCACATCTGCACATTGTAAACATTTTAATATGACGGAATTTGGAAAACTTTGTAATGGGCATTTGAAGATTTCTCCACATTTTATATAGTTTGTATAATCCTGCACAGCTTGAATTTCCATTGTTTTAATTAAATAATTATTAAACTCAAATTAAAAAATCGAAAATTTGCTGAAATGCAAATCTTGATATATGTACTGCTATAAGATGTGGGGTATGTTTAGTGTAGTGACACCACGACGTATTAGGGCATTCAATTAATCAGGTATTTTGTTTGGTTGCTCGATTAAACGATTAATCGTTATTTGGAATTTTAAATCGCTCATTTACTACTAAAAACAGATTTCAAAATTTCGTTTTTGTTGAACAAGTTTGAAATGAAAAACAAGCTAAAACAAATATAGATGTACATAAATAATACTTTTTCTAAAAATTTGTCTGTACTAAAGCTTTGTACGTAGCAGGTAGATAGATGAATTTAACTTTGTAGCAAAATAAAAAATAATTTGTAACAAGTAGGCTTAAAAGAATCCATTTACTAGTTTAAGTTTATAACAAAATTGTTTTTTTTTTATTCTTGCGTGATTATTTTTACAGTTAAGCTTTGACATATATTTATGCAATTAAACCATTATCCTTTCTTCAGTTGTTGCAATATCATGTGTTTTCATATGCTGATTAACGCCGGTTTTGTGCTTAAATGTTTTACCGCACAATCTGCAAGCGTAGTTTCTGACATCTTCATGAACCACTTTATGCTGTTTGAGAGCTCTTTTTGTAATGAATGCTTTGTTGCAAATTTCACAAACATGAGAACGTATATTGTTATGTGAATTCATATGATCATCATGTCTCATTTTTGAATAGAAGCCTTGAGAACAAATCTTACATGTATGCAGATAACGTTTTCGTGTCGTCTACGATGGTTGCTTAATGTTTGTAAAACCGAAATGAATCGCCGCACATTTCGCAACAATATGGCTTATCACCCGTGGAATGCGCATGTGCAACCTTAAATTAGTGTAATTAACAAACTTTGCCACATTCTTTGCATATAAAATTAAGATCTTCAAAATGCCGCTTTGCATGACTGGTATAAACATTTACACGCTTAAATGTCTTATTGCATTGGGAACAGGTAAAGGGCATTGTCCCATCATGAGCAGATGTATGCATTTTAAAATGTAATGGACTAATAGAATCAGCGCCACATACTGAACATCTTAAAGGAGGAACATGATCATATAAAAACTTTAATTGCTCATAATATTTACAGCTGATTTGATCATTGTTATCTAACTTGTTTGATTTTTTAATAGTCAAAATACGTCGTTTTTCTCTTGAAAAATTGATGTGTATGGTGCGTATATATTGCTCCAATAAGTTTTCATTAATTTTCATATTCATATTTGTTTCTAACTGATTAAGCATTTCCACAATACTCTCGTGACGTTTGTTTTTGCAATGATTTTCTATGAGATTAGAATTCCAAAGATGAGGCAAATTTTGGTAAATTTCTAAAATTTGCACAATTTGTTTAGGCGACAATTTGGGATGATTCGAATCCAAAATTTCCAACGAATAATTTTCTAAATGGGGCTCGATAAAACTAAGCTGTGTTAGATACCAGGGTTTAACATACTGTTGTTTTCTATTCTCGTCTTTATCTTGAGCTCTGTGCAAATCGTCTTGATACTTTCGATACAAATGAACGATTACCGCTGATACTTGACTGCCATTAATATTTATATTGTGATTCATTTTAAATCTTCAGCAATTTTAATCATATATTCTCTTCTTTTAAGTTTATTGCCAAAATATGGCAAAGTTTTATTCCACAATTCAGGTTGATCTCTAAATGCTGCTATTAAAACAGTTAAATTCTTCCGATTTAATAAAACTGCTAACGAAAATGATGACACTCCATTCAATTAATTGGTTTTGCACAATCTAAAATTAATTAATTAATTAATTATTTAACTATTATTTTGAACTTTTTATATAAATTTTATGTATTTAATTTTACTGTTGTGATTGATATTAGATTTTAATCAAAGAAAACAACATTAGCTGGGGTACAGCTAGCCATTTCATATCCGCCACGATACTCATCACACCGGTTCGAACCCAGAATGTCTTGTATACTATAGCGGCCCTCAAGCCACCCAGGCTGTTGTATCCCAGCAAACCAAAACGATTTAGAAATAACTTGTAACAAGCCTTAAGCTTGGAAAAGTGTATTGGATACAATTGTAAAGGCTTATTAAAAATCGTTTAATAATGAAAACTCAACCAAAAAAAATTTGCACAGTGAACTATGTAGTGATTTTTTTTTATTTAAATTTTATTAATTTTTTTTGCTTATAAAGTATATTATTTATATCTCTTTTTTTTTGCCCACATATTTTTTGCGAGACTCTTGCCTATTTTATGAACTGAAAAAAAGATTTTGTGCTTTTCACAAATTCATCCTCTCCACTCAATAGAAATTGCAGCATCTGTCAAAATGAAAACGTAAATAAATATGTTAATAAATACTATATATGAAATACTTTACTTCTTATAGCTCTAGCTGCAGTAAGGCTTCGCGCACTTTTCTTCTCAGCCGTTCCCTTCCAGCATAAATGTTCTGCCAGCTCATCAGTTAATAATTTGCGCCAACAGTTTTTTGTGTAATTTGGGATTTTTGCTACCGTACGCAGTTCTTTTTCCTTTAAAAGAAACAAAAAAATAGATTTTAAGTCGCTCTAAATGATAAGAAAGTTTCTTTTTAACTTACAAATGATTTCAAAAATTATTGTCTTCTTGCAATAACTTTCAAAATTTAAAATTCGTCCATAATTTTGAAAGGGTTATTGGTATGACCAACTTTTCTTCCAGTCTGTCTTTCTTCAGCTCTTTTATTTCATTTCGCATGCCACTTATCTCCTGTCGCAATGAACTCACTTCATTCGTGAGGCGTATAAACATTGGGTCAATCACCTTAGATAACACTACGCAACAAATGGAAAAAAATTTTCTGACATTGGATGACCACTATATTTTTTGATGTGTTATGCTTGCCTAAATACAAAAACCATAAAATTTTCAAATTCTATGGATACGTTTTTCTAAAATTCGAGATTTTCGCAAAGGTTGATCCGAACCTCTGATCATAACTTAAAACAGCTGGTCCGATTTTATTATGTGATATGTCAAAAATTTTAAATTATGTTAGCTTTAAGCTTTGCCAATATCATTTTTGGTATAATTAATAGTTTTGAGTTATTGCGAAAAAGTGAAAAAAAAAATTTTTAATTGTAAAATTTTGATTTTGAAAATTTTTAAAAATATAAATCTGCAAATTTTTCCGGTTTCTATATTTATTCATAAAGCTGCATGTAATAGAAATAAAATAAGCCATCATTTATTAAAATCTATGGGTAAATGTTAATTTTATTCCCGAAAAGCAAAATACCCACTTCGCCTAACACAATTTTTTATGTGTCCATGCAAATCATCTCAGCGGCACGCAGTACGTATGATTAATAAATCACCAACCACAATAAAAGTGTGTTTTAAACATAGTGGGTATTTTTGCTTTTTCGGGTATAAAATAAACATTTACCACAGATTTTATAAATGATGGCTTATTTTATTTCTATTACATGCAGCTTTATGAATAAATATAGAAACCGGAAAAATTTGCAGATTTATATTTTAAATTTTCAAAATCAAAAATTTTACAATTTTCAAAAAATTTTCACTTTTGCAATAACTTCAAAACTATTAATTATACCAAAAAATGATATTTGCAAAGCTTAAAGCTAACATAATTTAAAATTTTTGACATATCACATAATAAAATCGGACCAGCTGTTTTAAGTTATGATCAGAGGTTCGGATCAACCTTTAAAAAACTCGAATTTAAAAAAAAAATTCTAAAAACGTATCCATAGAATTTGAAAATTTTATGGTTTTGTATTTAGGCAAGCATAACACATCAAACAAATACAGTGGTCATTCAATGTTTGAAAATTTTTTTTCATTTGTTGAGTAGTCTGGACATGGGTGCTAGTTTTGTCAAGGGTATTTAAGATTCGGCCCCAACAGTCTTGCTTGTTGTTTTGATAGATAATGGTCATAGTGTCTCATAAGCCTGTCATTAATAAACATTAAATAGG
>BGZK01003832.1:0-18869 GCA_005406025.1 Eumeta japonica
TTGGATTGTAGAATGGTTTCCACAGGCATGTTCAGCTCGTCTTAATTTTGTTCAAGATCAAGAATTTATATACTTTATAGGGTCTCAGATGCCTATTTCACTGCATTACATACGGCAAAAAATGATACATACTTATATATCTTCCATTTATTAGTAGGAGGATATAACAATAACACTGTACAACAGTGATAATGCGTTTGAAAAATGGTATGTAGACTGTATGTATTTTATTTTACTAAAACCAAATCTGTTTTCAGTTTTTCTGTATCACGTAATGAGTTCTTTATAGGCGTGATATGGAAATTTGTCAAATAATAGCTTAGTGGCAGCATACAATAATTATAATTATGAATAAGCTCATTAACATATCTGAAAATAAATATATTATGAATAGTAAAATTACAGTATTTTTAATTTCCATCACCCAGTTTACTTAAAATTTAATTTTTAATGATTTTATCAAAAACTTAAAAATTCTTCTTGTATTATTATTTCAATATGAACGGACTGATTCATTAAATTCGGTTTATTAAGATTATATAAGGTTTATATATTATTAAAGGCTTAGATGAAGCCGGAGTTCGAGTGAAAGGGTGCTGATGAGTATCGTACCCCAGCTAATAAATCTTCAAATTTCCTTTTTTCTTGACTTCTTTGTATTGTTGATCACTACAATTAATCACAAAACAAAATCCTTCTTAATTGAAAGGAAAATAGTAAAAATCTTAATAATCCGAACTTAATGAATCATCCCGTTCATATTGAAATAATCATACAAAAAATTATAAATAAAAACTAGTTCGTAAAAATAATTAAAAATTCTTCTTTGCTTACATATTAAAACATATTTAGATAACTTAAATGAGTGCGATATCAGTCATATCGAAATGTTGCTTTTATTTTTTTAGCAGCCTAAAGCACCCAAAATTTAACGACAATATGTTAAAGATGAAGAGAATTATGACAATATGACGTTAAGACACAACCGTTTAAATCCCCAATAGTTTTTTCACTAAAAAATTACATGGCTTAGTTCAAGTGCTGCCACTTAACTCTGGTAATTATCTCACCTAAGGACTGGATTTTCTTTCTTATTTTACATGAATGCAATCCAGTAAAAAAACTTAAAAATAGTAAAAATTTATACGCTCTCGAATCCAACGAATCTTATTGAGAGGCATACATACATTTATGCTACTTTTCACTTCTAAATATCACCCAACAAGAATTTGTTTCCTTCTATAGTTGATATATCCAGAAACAGATTTAGAATTTCACTCCCAATTATTGGTAAACAATATATTTTGCACTAAGGACTCTTTCATTGAAGCACCATCTTCTTTGGTATTTATTTCAGCGGAGTCTCTAAATAGAATAGCCAATCTTGAACATCCACTTGAAAGCAATTTCGGTACACATTGCTATCAACACCAGGTGATGTGAAATATGACTAACTTTTTTCATTTAAGCTTTGCTTATTAAAATCAGATTTTGGGTCCATTTTCTTATTATAATTATCTAAGCCATTTTCTAGCTGTACGCTAATTTAGTGCCATTTTCGCTTTCATGACGTCAAGTTTCAACTTAATGTGAGACATTATTGTACAGTTTACTGCCAAATTTTTAAAATCTGTTGTCTTCCCAAACACATACAAACATTCGCGTTGCCCAAATAATATTGCAAGTTGGGAGAATGAAAATGTGTGAAATGGCTAAAAACTGTAGGCGGGCGACTAAACTGAGTGATTATGTCACATTCCGATTGACAGCATTTTGATGACTAATTTGCCAACAGGGTACATAAGTGTTTTATTTCTCTCCCTCTCTCTTTCTCTCTGTGTGGTAAACTTTTGTGTAATGTAAGGAAAAATGAAAAAGAACAATTAATCAAAACGCCACGTTTAGATGTATAATCTTGAAAATAAGCATATATTTGTAAAGCAGAATACAAAATAAGAAAACATTTAACAAAGAGTTTTGCTTAGAAGCGTTACACAAACACAAATCATATAACCATAGATGTCAGATAAATTGGGGCTGAAATCGTCAAATTTGCGAAATGAAATCGTCATAATCGTCAAAATAGGTATCAAAAATCGTCAATAAAAACAGTTGTTTTTTTTTAAAAATATTTCATTTAGTCAAAATATTGCAAAATAATTAGATCATGGTTTATTTTACAGAATGGAACTATAAGATAACGAAAATAATATACTTATGAAAATATACAGACAGTCAAATTCATTTCTATCAAAATCAAAGAATGTGTTAAAGAAAATGCATAAGTATCTTGTGAACGAAAATACATTATGTAAATAATTTGGCGTTATAATTTACAAAGACTCGTTATTAATAATGCTTTTATACATTTCCTTATTTAACTGTTGTGTTCACAAACTCCTCCATGTATGGGCATAAACGAATGAACAATGGCACTTGTAGCAGCTCATGAAATATGTATACCAATAGAATGAAAAGCCATAATAAAATAATTTTATCACCTCACATATTTATTACTTTCATTCCTACTGAAATTACTTTAAAAATTAAAATGAAAATTGCCAAATTGTAAGCTTAATGCAAAGTTGCTTAGAAAGGAATAAAATTGTGATTTGTTAAAATCGTCAAATCACTGGAATTTTCAGCTCCAAAATCGTCAAAATGACGATAAATCGTCAAATATGGCATCTATGCATATAACAAAAAGTAACCAAAATCGTAAGGTTATTGACTCAAAATTTCAGTCCATAAAACAAAAATAAATGTGTATGTAAATATAATAGATGGTTTGCTTTCAACTGCTTTGTTAATTTTGGCTAAAACTTGGGCAGAGTTTTTAGTACCACATCGCCTTTTATTTTTCACATTTACATTTTATAGCCTACATATATTTACTTACAAACACATGTGTTTATTTGTTTTTCTATTTATTTATCTTTTTTCTTTTGTTTAACTTGTTGGCTGTACTTTTGTTACCTTTTAGCTTTTTCTTAATTACCTAAAAGTTTTAACAAATTTCAATTTCAAAATTTTGTTTTGAATCTTCGTATTTGTGTCTTTAGCTCTATCGTTTCTAAGTACACATGTGGCTAATAGAATAAGTACAAAAATATTTTATAGTATTTTTATAAATTTTTCCCTGCATGTTGTATTTTAGAAATAAAATTTTGAACGGTCATATTTAGTACAATAAGAAATTAAAATCAATTGGGAGTTTCTTAGAAAACGCATTCATACAATTTAGTTGGGACGATAAGACAAGTATGCACAGGTAAAATTAAATTAACATATCGTCGTGCGGGAGCATAAGTACTATAACCGCCATTACACATCTCGAGTTAATGATGCAATTTCAAATTTTAAACCGTCCATTTTTCAGTTTGAATCCGCTTTCGGCACTTTTATCTCAGATATGAAACGAAGCTAAAAAGGATACAGATTTGAAAAATTGGTGATCAAAACAGAAAATTGCATCATTAACTCGAGTTGTGTTAAAATGGATACACCTAAAAAAATCATCGTTGAGACAATCAGAATCTGCTATCATTAAAGCTTGATAAGTAAAAATTAATTACTGTTTCAAACATATTTATGTGGTCAGGAAAAAAACGTAAAACTGCTATTAGACGTTCAAATTTTATGGCAAGACAAAGTGGAGTTAAACGCAATACAGACTTCAACGTGTTCTTCAATTTGGTTTTCCGCCTTTTTGTTTGCTATACTTGGGAAAATAACGAGAATTGAGTTCAACAGCTAATCCTCATTAAAGCTCGAACGCCTAAAAACAGAAAAACAAGTAAGAAAGCTATATTCAGCTGAGCCGAATCTTAAATACCCTTCACAATCAGGATATTTCATATGGAGCGTACGTTGAAAATATCACCAAGAACTATCAACGCCGACTTCTTGAGCAATAGGTTTATAGCTATATCCCGACTCTATATGGACCGATGTCCAAAAAAATTATTTTTTGCTTTTAAATATCCATTTTTACGACTTCATACTCATTTTGTGTTAGAACGTGTTCCAGTTCACCTAAAAGTACAATTTCTTGAGATATCGGTTTCTGCTATATCTTGGCTATATATGGATCGATGTCCAAAAAAATTTTTTTTTTACTTTAGAACGGCGATAGCTTACTACCATGTGTGTTTCTCAGCACAAAATTCGTTTAGTTCATAAAACCCCCATTTTTAAGAAATCGGATTTCGCTATATCTCGGCTATATGCGCACCGATGTCGAAAAAAATTTTTTCATCACTAACGACTAAGTTAAAGCCAAATATTTACTTTTAATCAAAACAATTTTAAAATTTCCAAACAAAATGCAAATTTTTCCGAGGTATCTACGGTTTTGGATATATCTAAGCTATTTGTGAACCGATTTTGCTGAGTTTCAATAGCAACTTGTCGGACGATGATTTGAGAAATTGGCGTTTAAATTAAGTTTCTAACTGGTATGGTTTTCTCAGAAACGGCGTTTCAACTTACTACAGACGGACAGATGGACATCGCTCAAATAACTTTTCAATAACGCTGATCAAGAATATATATACTTTATAGGATCGGTAATGTATATTGAAAAATTACAAACGGAATCACAAACTTATATATACCCTTACACAGTATGTGAAGGGTATAAAAATTCACGTTTGAAAGCGTGTTCAAGTTTAAAGGAGAATTGAAGAAAGTATTGAACAGAGAAATTTGAGCGTCTTATTTTTCATTTTCAAAATTTTGTTTTTATTAAGTAAACATACATATACACACGCACGTGAAAGAATTTAATATTAATAAATAAATTTTAATAGACCCCTACAAGAGCAATGACGGTCATTTGTTAACGAAATTTCCATCATGGAGTAGAACAAAGTTTCTATCATTTTATTAAGGCCAATGTGAGAAAATTACCGAAACATTTGTGTACATGTGATTTTGCATTCTTTTCTGACTCATAAATTTTGTCGTCCATAGAATATATAGGCGAACTGCTCACTCTAGACAGTGATGAAAAAGAATTGATTGACTGGCATTTATTTGTCAACGCTGATACGAAAATAGTCACAGCTGACCAGTAACAGCTGTTGAATTATTGGCCACTGCTGACGTGTACTAGTCAGCTGACTGTAAATAAAACACAATTTATTGGATTTCAATGTTTAAATGCTTAAAGAAATTTGTATGAAGAAAAAAATTAAATAAATAAATAGAAAAAAGCATCAAAAATAGGTCATAGCATCATGTTCGAACCATGAATTCCGGCATCTATTCAAATTTCCCTCTTTTACATAAGAAATTAAATGGGCCTGAAAGAAAATACTTTGCATAACCAAATATAAAACTTAATAATAATAACAATTATACTTATGTTTTAAAATTTATATTTAATGTTTTTATAATTCATTTTATATATAATTAATTTTTTCCTAAAAGTTCTTTATTTTATATATTTCTTCACAATTGTTCAATTATAGACGTTTCGAAATAAATAATGCAGGAATTAAAATTTAAACGTCAAAATATTTAAAAAATACAACCTGCCTCAACGATGTTAGTCATTTCTTCAAGAATGACGGTCAGATATTCTGTCAAGTTTTAAATGTTCTAGTAAACAGTTTTGTATGTATTAATTTCGGTCACTCATTTCTTGCTGGAATACTTATGTTTTCATAATCATATATAGTTCTTTTGCGAATTGCAGAATTTTGTTCACTCTTTGGAATTCTTTATGAATGAAAATTGGCCCGTTTTCCTTCTTTCCAAAACTAAATTGAAGCTTAAGAACTATTCATATTTTTATTTGACAGCGTTTAGCTGTCTTGGCAATTAATGATTGTTTATTTGGCGAATGTAATTTGCAGCAAACAAGATTTATGGTGATAAACATACCTTTTTATTTATTATACAGTAGAAAATACAACTTTATAGAATCAAACATTTCTCTTAATACAAATGTTTAGCTGAATCAGGGTGATATTATAAGTTTAATATTAAGTCATATTAGGACCGTAAAAATTAATCAGGGCAAACATATTTGGCCAACAGGACCAAGAATGTTCGAAGCGACCATTCAATAACGATATCTTTTCTCTGCGGATAGAGTACTTAAGCTGTTGCACGACGATATTTTAATTGTCCCATCTAAACTTTATGAATATGTTTTTAAGGAATTCCTAGATGATTTTACTTGATATCAAGCCGTGAAAGAAATTTAAAATTTACCTTAACCCGATTAATGTAAATGACTGAGAGCGATTATTACAATTAAAATATGGCTGATTCTTGAATATACAAAGATCTTCAGCTCAAACAAATTTTATGTATTTTATATATTTACTTATAAAGCTGCATATAAAAAGTATAAAATGAGCTTTAGTTCATGAAGATCTTACTCGCGATAACGCAAAAGTATCTCGATAACAATTTTCACTTCTATCAAAATTTAAGGCGGGGTGCGTATGAGCGATATTCATTAAATAAAATTTCGTAGCTACAGAATCACAATAATAGATTCAAATTCAAAAACAAATTTCTAAATGATATTCATAGGGCATGTACGAAGCGGAATCAAGTCTTATGACGAAAAAATGTTTATTGTGGCAGGAACTTTTTCACATCAGAATCTCGAAGAAAAGAAATGGAAAGTATTAAAATATTCCGCTTAAATATATACCAATAAAACAAATAATATTTCGATGGCAGATCGTAAATTTTGGTTTGTTAACACAACAATACATATGAATTCACTTGATACCTTAACAATTTTTATTTATTTTAACATTCCTGCTGTTGTTCTTTATTATGCATACAAATAATTTGCTTAGCAAGACGTAGAGCATGAGTAATACCTATGTTGTCATCCATTTCATTGATTATGAAACATTTCTATGCTAATGCCAAAGTGTATACTGTCCCCGAGGGCATATAATACAGCGAATACAAATTATAATAACAGTTATATTAGAGCAGTCATAAAACTGGCTAATTTAGCAAAATCAAAGACATTATTTGAAAGTTATTGTGAGCTAAGTAAACAGTTTCTTTAAACATTTTGTAAATAGGTTTTAAAAAATATATGATAAAAAACTATCGTCAGCTGAGTAGTTATAGTAACTCTACAAATAATGAGGGTATTCTATAAATGCGTGTATGAAGTACTTCATAATGGAAAAAGTAGTCAAAGTGTATGAAATAAAATTATTCCGATTTAAGTTGTCATGTCCTAAGACTAGACCCCATTACATTGGTGTACTCCCTGCAGTACTTTTTATTCTACTTAATGGAGTATCTACACATGCCACTTTTGAAAATACTTTTCCACCACCTGCAAAGCTACTTTTTAATGCTTCGGCAAGCGAAAAAGTACTCTATTTCATTTCATTAAATTACTTAAAACAAGTTAAACATAAACACCAAAATTGTCTAGTGTTGCCAAGTCGTTGTAAGAAAATTTAATTATAATGAAATAATTTATACCTGCATTATATCGTAGCGCTCTAAAAAGTACCCTGAGGACCATGCAATCAATAGTTATTTGTGAGTCTCTTTTGTACCCTGCAGAAATCGAGACTATTCCCAACACGTGTAAAAATTACTCCACAATGAACTAGGACTTACCCAAAAGTAATACCAATATACAAGGAAAACATGCATTACATTAGAATGCCTACGGATTGACCGGGAAATTTAAATATACCGTCACTTCAGAGTAGTTCACAGACTAGTTCAAATAATTACTCCATAAATTACCACAAAAACTAGTCTGGACGCCATTTCATACTATTACCAGGTTTGGACGTTGTCAATCAAATCACCAGTTACCAATTAATTTTAGTTGATAATTGGCGGTCATCAATTTGTAATTACAAGCAACTTGTGATGAATTGTTATTACCAATTACATGTTATTTGTAATTGATGACTGTCAATTACCACTTTCAAATTGTAATGGTGAGCGCAATTAACAATTACATGCAACTGGTAGAGATTGACAGTTACCAATTACGGCTAATGTATAAAATTTAGTAGAGAAAGATTATGTAATGACTACTTTTGAAATGTATATATTTACTTCCAGTTTCTCTACTTCAAATCCTTTTCAATATTTCGTATAAATACATTCAAAATAAAAAACTTTTAATTTATGCATACGATGGAACTTGTTCGAAATAGAGGAACTGGCTGTAATTATTGAGATTAATAAATAATGCAATATCTCAGAGAGAAAGAAAATGATATTGGAAGCACCCATTAAGGATTTTCATAAAATTTATTAAATATATATTATACATACATATATTCAATTGGGCAATGTTGTGAAGCTGTCTTGCAATTCCTAAAGCCAGAACAATAAATTTAAATTTCAAATTTTGATAAATAAAATTGCCAAATAATTTATATATTCGCTAACGGTTCCTAAACCAATTAAGTTCATAGGTTAATTATGCCAGCCTTACACATTTGTATTTGTTTAGTAGTAGTGTTAAGAGTGTTGCCAAATGCCATTTTTATCCAACATGGTCCGTTATTATATTATGCTGGACCTTTAAACTGAAACGGATCATGTAATTCAATATGTTTTGCAGGATGCTGGCTCTTTTTAGTTCGATGTTAATTAAATTTCATTTATTTTGATTTATATCTTACAAAACCCTTCGGTTCATCTTCAGGATCGATTTTTGTTTTGTTTTTTAGTTTTTATATATTTATCAAAATTGTTAATAGTTTAATTTTAGAATATTATACATACAAGAATCTCACTTGGTTGTGTATTATGAATTATATTAAAAAAAAAAATGTTTTTATACCTATGAATGAAGAATAGATTTGTTTGAAAAGACATAAAGTTTTACAAAGCTCTTTTATAAAATACATTGTGATTGAAATTCAAACCTTTTTTTACGACGGACGGGGCACATAGTAAATAAGCCGCACTGAATTCAGTGGTGTGAAAATTAAACATAATTTTAATCAAAAATATCTACGTTAATAGAGCTTAAAAATTAAAAGTCAAAATGTCATTAAAGTGCATTTTCTGCATTGTCATGTATTAAAATTTAACTATGAACACGGCGAAAGATTTTATCAAGTAAAGCCAGACTGGAACATTGATATAGTGGCATAAAGCCTGATATAAGTTGCAGTCTACGGAAAAATATGAAGAGAAAAAAATGTTAATAAGTTTTCGTCTAGTAACTGGCTAAAATGCAATGTTCCATATTTTCCGAATAAAATTAAAAGTTTTCAATCGATTTTAGTCATTTAAAGCTTGTTTTGCTAAGAACAATATTTCCTACATAATTGTCTGCATGTTTGCATTTTTCCATTTTTTATTAACTTTAACCTTAAAATTAAAAAAAAAATAATGTTTAAAAAAATAAATTTTTTTTTTTTGCAAAAATGCGATGAAAACTGAAAAAAGTTTGAATAATTTTAAAACAAAAAATTCGCCATTTCAGGTTTTTACCAAAATTCATTAAATTCAACGGTTTTCGAATTACCCTCGTATAGGTTGTGCTACATCCTGTATATTAGATAAAGTGATATAACTCAAGCACGATCTAGCGTAGAAAAATAGTTAGTGTGGCTGAATTAGGTTTGCCCCGTCTGACGGGGTTTTCAACTTGCATAGTGTTCTAGGGTCTTACTAAATCACAATAGTTATTTATTTATTTGTTCAATTCGGCCTCTGCTTTAACATAAAAAAATATCATTACCAAAAGTAATTACTTTAAATTTTACCGATCTTCATATAAAGATGTTTAATAAATTAATTGTTCAAGATGATATGTTTTTATAATATTTTTATTTTCATCCATTTTGTGTTAATTTTGGAATTTATTAATTAATTAATTTATTAATTAATTAATTTAATTCATTATTAATTTTGTCAGCCATATATCTCAATAAGATTTAATGGTTTGAAGTCTTGAATTTGCTTGAACTGAAGACCTTTGTTTAATCGAGCATTACTGTCATGTCTTAGATGTCACATGAAATGTCAAATTATAAACTACTCCTAAGCAAGAATCTTTACGGAGTCCTAAATGCTGGCGGCTACGAAATCAATCAATCAATAATAAATGCTCATAAAATAGGAGGGTAATCATAAAACCATCAGAAAAAACGAGTCTTTTAAGAGTCATATTTAGGAACGCTCCGAAAATTGTTTGCTGGGTACAGCTTCGAATGCTTTTGTGCATTTTTTTTCACATATTACGTTAGCAACACCGAAAAGGTTGAAACAAATTGATCTTTTTCGGCGTTAAATTTTTGACGTCGTTAAAATTAACTGCTCTCATACAATTTCATGCGATTCAACTTTTTGTGACTTTCGACGCCGTCGACGACGTAGAAATTAACTCTAGCATTAAAGAAAAAGCATCGATAGAATTGAAAATTTTATAATTTTTGTTTTAGGTAAACCGAACACATCAAGAAAATATAGAGCTCATCCAAAGCTTCTTCGCTTGGTGCATAGTCCTATCAAGGCAACACTAACGTGTAGATTTACCGTTTTGCCCTACAGTTAATATAGAAATCGCTCAAAAGTTTTAGTAGTTTTCATATAAATTTGCTTGACAAGGCGGTTGCTTGTATTATGTAAGCATCATAAAACTCGATAATCGTTTCTGTAGAAGGTGGACAGCTTTTAACGTTAAGTTCTTCATTGTTAAATGAGGTTTTAATAATCAACAATTTGTTTAATTATAAATCTGCCAACATACATAAAATTACTTTCTGACTATATTTTAAGCCTGAAGATTGAAGATCTTTGCAATACACATATCTACATACTTATATGTACATAGTGTATGTACATCTAGAAATTATTTTTAAATCTTGATCATATATTTCTGTATGCATTCATACATATTTACATCGATATACAATACCAACGTATGAAGGTATATAAGCAACGTTTTTGTTAAAGGTGCTTTTACATGGTACTATAAGTATTACGACATGTCAAAAATTCTGTTTGTTGGACAAAATCTTATCATGTAAAAGCAAAATGTATTGCGTAAGAGAAAATGCGAATGCAAAATTTGGCAAGCGGTCAGTAGATGTTTAATTTTCTAAACCATTTTAGAAAAGTCACGCATTATCATCACACCAGAGCTGTATTTTATAGTTAGCAGTGGCAGCGCATTGTCGGTATTAATGAAGGTGGTTATATTTTTCCATCTGCAATCATCTGCTATTGACATCTACTGCTCAGCAGTTCTATCAGTTTACTTTGACTATAAAAAATCTAATCGTGTAAACACAAAAGATTTGTAACAGACTTTTGTTCTCATATTTTTTTTAGATACGCAGAGAAAAAAAAATTTCGTACTCTATTACTAAATTCGTAATCCCAATTACTTTTTGATTACGATGGGACCTATCACAAAATTGTCAAATTTAAATACCACAACTCGTAAAAATAATAAAACAAAACGTTTTTTCTTATTAAATTATTACTATCTATAACAGGCAGTAATAGAATATGACAAAACATTTGTTTACGAAGCAAATATGTCTGTATGTATGCATGTAGATTGCCGTATACGTATGTACATATACACATATAATTATACCATAAATACTGAAAAAGCCAACAAAAACAATAATAAAATCAAAACGAATTATTAATTGGAGAAAAAATGTTTTACAAACAAATATTTGTTAAGAAAAAATATGGTCATACTTTTTTCTGTGCGGAGGATTTCATAATATTTGCATCACACAACTCATTCTACTTTGGATTATCATGTAAAGGCACCTTAAGAAAACCAATAAATTAAATCCCAGCGATATTGATTTTAATAAATTTTATTATTTAGGCCTCATCAAAATATTGCTCATGTTTTAAATTATTTCAAAATCCATACATGCATCAGAGTGGTTCGGCTTCCACACAAAACTAAATAAAGTTGTATCTGCCACCTCCTAGATAATGTAAAATAATTCCAAAATTTTATTTTTTGCCACGCCTACAAATATTATCCTTTTGGTATTTGCTTCCCTGTGTCGCCATTTTCAGTCCGATTTTAAAGTATTTCTGTCTTTAATAGTTTGTTAGTTCCACGTACAACTCTTCTCATTACTTTTGAAAACTCGGTGGGCACCCGGCCTAAAGCTAAACGTTTTTCAATGAAATTAAAATCACATTATTTCCACGAAAATTTGGCTTTGAAATTATGTATATATATTTTTTTTGTATAAAATAGAAAAGTTACAGGAATTTAAATAAAAAGTAAAATACTTTGCTTTGGGCTTGATAAAATTTTTAATTCACGATTGGAAAATTTTAGGTAATTGTTAATTTTTTAATTTAATATGTAATTGATGCGGTTTTCCTCGGCGGATTCCAGCTACCCGTACAAAACGTTCAGTATTTTGGGAATGACAAGGAAATTCTAAAAAATTCATACTTCGAGATCTTGAATAGCAAATTTTAGTCCCTTTCAATATATTTTTACTAACAATTACTAACAATTTCCCAATATACATACATAGATATTAATAAGTAGTAGAGTTTCCGTACTTTGCCACAACTCACAAATAACTTTTAAAACTACTTGTATGCAAGAAGCTAAACTTTTGTTTCTATGATTTGTTTTAAAATTTAAAAAATACCAAATTACCTCTCGCTTTTTCTTTAATTTAGTTTTTAAAATTGTGCACGCGTTAAAATTCCTCTTTTTATGTAAATGTATTCAAGTCAGTTTTGATTACTTAATTGGAAAGTCAGAAATATAAGAAAAGGCATTTTTGCCCAAAGTGTTGCCATATTTACAATACATAAAAAAGCTAAAAATTTATTCATTTTTCAATTACCGTAACGTTTTCGTTTTATTCAAAAAAATTAATAGTTTCATAGCGAAAGTTTCATGGAAATAATATGGCTTTAGTTTTATTGGAAAATATGAGGCATTACAGTCAAAACGGAGTCCTCTTGACTCTACTTGACTGTTCGCGCGTAGCGAACTACCATAAACATGTAGCGTTAGGGTCGCTAATAACCGAGTTTTCAAAGTCATGAGAAGAGTATTTGTAGTCGAGGGCAAAAAAAAAAATAAATTTTTTGCAAATGTTTTACATTTCATTTAATTGCAGGTGGTGAGTGACCAAATTTTTTTTTTCGTGCCACTGTAATATACATACATATGTACATACCAGTTGGCCAATTCACCGTCAACGACACAATCACCAAAAGATTCATGCACGAAATGTCCTCTGTCTGTTGGAATGTTGCCAGATAATAATTTTAATTTAAATATAGACAGAAAGTAAATCAAAGCTCTAGAGGCTCAATTGTCTAAGCATGAATGCAGAAAACAGTGCATGTTTAAATGAAGCCGGAGTTTGAAGCAAAAAGCAGCTGATGAGTATCATGGCAGATACGAAACAGCCAGGTTGTTGCACCCCAGCTAATAAGTCTTCAAATTTACCTTCCTTGTCTATTTTAAGAAAGTATCAGTTGCCACAATTTATCATAAAAGTTCTTTTTAATTTAAGGAAGAACTTAAAACCCGAAAGCCCGTTTAACATTCAAATAATTAAAAGAGTTCGTAAAAAATGTAATTAATTAATGTCGTAAATGGACATTGTCCTGAATGATGTCATCTATCAAGCCCTGTACACGATGCATGACGGGCAGTGTCTTGCAAGTTGTCTTAATGAACAAAAATAGTTTTCAAGTCATGTTCTAAATGTACGACAAGTGACATTGTCGGTCTTTGTGTCGTGCACGATTTTCGCGGCACTTGTTTGCAATTGTCATCAACGAATTGCACTGCTTGTCCTTATTTGTTGTGCAGGAGTTCAAATTTCTTGTAGGAATCATCAATGATTCGGTGACAACATGGCCAACTGGGTATATAAATACATTCATACATATGTAAAATTAGGGTATGTATGTATGTGTATGCGTACCTACTTATGTAATTTGTTTACAAAACAGTGAAAAATCGATAATTCATTTATTTCCATAATATACACACTTACATACATACATAAATATATTTAAATACATATGTATGTATGTACTTTGTATAATTGGGTAACAAAACAAACAATGAGATGAAATATTATTATTTGTTTATTTACGTTGTCTCTCTTTCGCTCTTTCTATTTTCAAGTTCTACTACTTGCTGAGCGTCATAATTTGTGGCCTTGGAAAAGTTTATTTACCCCACACAGTTCACTTGGAGAACTAAACAGTAAAGTGTGATCTATGTAAGCATGTAAGTGTATTTTTGCTTGTATGTACCTTTTCCCCCTTCCATCCCTACTTAAATAAATACCATTTGTATTTACGGTGTTTTTATTATTATTTTTTTTAATTTATATTAAAAGCTTTGATAGGGTAACTTTTTTTCTATTCTCAACCAGTGATGCCAGGTCTTCGAAAATTCTTCTTATATTTATATGTGTATGTGTATATTAACGTATGTTGGCACATCTCTGAAATTAATATATTATGTGTATTTGAATTTAATATCTATGCACAAATAAATTAAATAGCGAAATCAATACATTGTTTTAATGAAAATATTCATTTATGTGCCAAGATACATATGCATATTGAAAGCATTCATTAAGATGAGCATCTGCAAACGAAGCATAATATGTAAATAATTAGTTTGCAATTGGCACTCAAAAGTCGTGCTATGTTTAAATATCCATCAAGTGTAACAAAATGGGCAAACTTCAGTGTTTTATAATTTGGAAATTGTTTTATGTGTGTAGTTTGTTCGGTCTAGCTTATTCAGCCGTATATATGCCATTTCGTAAATACTATTGAACTCGCCAGTGGTTTCGAAAAATTTTGAAAACTGTAGAACCACAATTTGTATGCTACGATTTTGGTGAAAAGTGAAACTGAGAAATATTCAAAGACATTTTCATAGCTGGCGTAAATTCGAAAAAGTGGCATTATTTTTGCTAATACTTTCACACTATCTTCTCTTGCAGTTGAGCCTAAAATCAAATTTGCTTGCAAAATCAATTGTCTATACCACACACAGTCACTCTATCAGATATTGTATTGCAATTACGATTGCAAAATTATGCAATTGAAAGTATTTTCTATCGACTGCGAATGCCCCTCATGTTTTAGGTTGCTCTACATCTTTACACAGAGCATAAGTATGTCTAATTTTCTCTTATTCTCAGCTGTTGATTTGCAATCAAAATCTACTTTTAAACGCATGAGCAGCAATTGCATTGCTATGTATTATGTTAAATTGTTTTACAAATGCAACGATGCAATACCATTTGCATAAGATCGTGAATAGGGCTAGTGTACCGATAACAGATTTTCTAATAGCTTTTAACATAAAAATAATGGACTGTAAATATAGTCATCATATATTTAAAGAACTTTTAAGTCACCTTTAATAAAAGCAGAAATTTATCTCCTGTAAACAAGAAAATAATTAATTTGTCAACATTAATTGTTTCCTGGTAAAATTGCTTTATGTTTATAAATAATACTAACGTATATGCAACGTTTTATGCTGGTATGTATGTATGTGCACTTAATTTATTAAAGCACGCACATTTGACATAGTTCAGCTAGCACTTTTAATCGCAAAATACTCTTAAGCGATCTGAGTAGATAATGAAATTAATTACCACGATGACGCATTCCGATCGCGAAAGTAAAAACTGTGCCCTGAGGGCGACTCTTCCATACAAATTGGCTACGATACATCATAATTAGTCGCTTAAATCCATTTTAATCTGTACGAAGTGAGAAACACACATGTTTACTATTAAAAGCCCTCCAGTGACAGCGTAAATGACAATTTATTTATCTAACAATCGTAAACGGAAAAAGTACAAATCCACTCCAGCAATTGTGTGAACGTTTATAAAATGAATACACGAGTTCTTATGAGAACTGCCATTTTGACGAAGGCGTAGCTACATGACAACACGATTACATTTCTAGCTGTCAGCCAGTTAGATCTAATTCATTGAATTCAGTTTTTAAATAAATGCTTGTTTGAAGCAATATTTGTGTAAATATGTGTGTGCAAGTAACAAATATTTTTATTTAAAGAAAAATTTTAAAAACAGGTCGTTTTGTGTGATTTTTTATGATGTAACTACCGCTTCCAAAATAATCGATTAGCTGACGTTTTGGTAGCAATTAGAGTCGGTGTCTGTAGCTTGCTGTGCTGCAGGTGTTTACTATTAAGTCTTGAGGCGCCCCGTCTTCATTAGATATGAAATTCGGTTAGAAGCGCTGTTAAGGCTCTCAAAGTTTTTATCGTGGGGAACACGTATGTAAAAGTTTTACTATTGTTCTACTGTCAACGAGGGAACAAACCATGAGTCTATTATTTTTCTTTGCGATTTAAATCTTTAACTATGTATTTACTTTTTATGGAAAATATTGCACGATTTTTCACAAAACTTAAAAGTTTCTCCCGCAATCACAAAAAATAGCCAGTCTTCAAATTGAAATGTCATTTTCCGTCAAGACAGAGCTTTTAAAACAGACGGCCTAATAATCATGTTAAAACAGCCGTAAAACATTAACATATGCGGTCCACAGCTGTCAATAATACAATTTCTCTGCTTTTTCTAGTGTTTTCATGTCAGATGTAGACACTTTAGAGTCAGCTGCTTCGAGATAATATTTTACTCAAATTGTAATCGATTCTGGATACCATTTTCTCGTTTATTACCTTGCTATCAGTGAGCAGCTAACTCAAAAAAAAACCTAACTTCAAGTTAAGTTAACTTGATATGAACTAAAGCCAACTACTACGCCATGCAATATTTACTTACATTAGCCAATAACGAGCAATATTCTAATAACGTTTCCATGTATAAAGACCAAATCGATGCACAAACAAAGCTCCAGGACCAGAGAGATTTAATTAATTTCTAATTAAGGGGCCTACATTATACAATTAGTTATAAACTCACGGCTTGATAAATAACTTAAAAGGCAATTGAAAGTAATGCAGAGTTGGATAACGGACTACTTTCTAGGACATTGCAATGTCAAACTAGTTAGCTAATTCAATTAAATTACATAAAAGTAATACAAGGGGCCAGCTACCACTACTTGAGAAATAGTAATAGTAGTAAAAGTTAATTTAATGTTAACTGAATTTCCGACAGGGTTGTGGCACCCATTTAAATTGACTTTAAAGTTTGACTCAAAACGAATCAATTTCAAGATGGGTTGCAAAAATTGAATGTCTTAAATTCAATGTATTTTGTTGTTGCGAATTCTTTCTAAGAATGTCAAAATATAAATTTGCTTAGTTGGGCCAGCTGTTTGCATATACTAGAAATTATGTTAAAAACAAATAATTTAAGAAAGCAAAATGATTAACATGCAAATTAAATTTTAATGTATCAAATAACTCTCACACAAAGTATTTACTTTGTAGCAAAAATACTTACACCAAAAATTACAAGATACTGACACAACACGGCAGTTATATTTTGCTGATTAAATGCAGAAATAAGTTGTGCGACATAAAAAAATAAAATTGAAATTTTACCCAACTGTCTGTAGCCTCGTTTCCACAATTTATACGCTGTTCGCATATACAGCTTTATTGAGATTACCTCAATAATGGATTTTATTGTGCTCAATTTTTTATACATTAACGCAATAATGCTAAATAAGTAGAAAATCGTTTGAAATATTGAGTAAAGCATGAAACGCAACACTGGTGAAGTGTGTTTAGTGAGCAAAAGCATACAATGGCACAGTGATGGGAAATGATTTTATTTCTGTGTCAAAAAATTTTTTGAGAGTACTTTTAGCCTCAAGAGTAACAATTGTTATTATACCCTTCATACTGTAAGGGTATATCTAAGTTTGTGATTCCGTTTGTAATTTTTCAATATTCATTTCCGACCCTATATAATATATTCTTGATCAGCATTAGAGAAGTTATTTGAGCGATGTCCGTCTGTCCGTCTGTGAGTTGTTGAAATCAAGTTTCTGTGAAACTATTTACTTAGAAACTTGTTCTTTCAATTATATGTTGCATATTGTCCACGAGGAATCGCTATTTAAATTCAGCAAAATCGGTTCACGAATATTGAGATATATCCGAAACACCGGAGGTACCTCGGAAAAAATTTGCATTTGTATGGAAATTTGAAAATTTTTTTTGATTTAAAGTAAATATTCGATTTGACTTAATATTAGTGACGAAAAATTTTTTCGACATCCAATATATAGCCAAGATATAGCAAAACCGATATCTCAAGAAATTGAACTTTGGTAAACCTGAACACCTTTCCTACATAAAATGCATTTAGTCGTAAAAATAGATATTTGAAGCAAAAATATTTTTTCGGTCATCGGTCCATATATAACCGATATAGCTAAAACCGATTTCTCAAGAAGTCGGGCGGTTTAAGCAAAACGCGCTTGTGCCAAAAACACACGTAATAGTAAACAGCCAAGCAATTTAAAGTAAAATTTTTGGACATCGGTCCATATATAATGATATACGAAAACCGATATCTCAAGAAATTGAATTTTAGGTGAACTGACATACGTTCTAACAACAAAATGACCATGTAGGCGTAAAATAGATATCTGAAAAAAAAAAAATTTTTTGGCATTGTCCATATAGCCGATATATAACAAAACCGATTTCTCAAGAAATTAAACTTATTGGTTCAAAATGGACCATAGTAGTAAAATATATTTATTTTAATAAAAAATTTTTTAACATTGGTCCATTTATAGTCGAGATATAGCGAAAACCGATTTCTCAAGAAACTGGACTTTTTGTAAACTTGAACACTTTTTGGTACCGAAAATACGTTAGTTTTGTGAAGGTATTTAAGATTCTGGCCCAGCCGAATATAGCTTTCTTTACTTGTTTTAAT